>VXBC01009144.1:150021-177127 GCA_013399945.1 Ploceus nigricollis | reverse complement strand
CCCACCTAAATTGTTAATGCACAGCTGAATGCAATGACAGTTTTATGCTGCCTACAGCTCAGCCTCCCTGAAAATGAAATCCTTGAGCCTTTTTCGAAGACTTAAGAATGCCAGGCACTTTCTCTTGGCCTCTCTGGCTTTTTAGCACTTTTGTAGGCAGAAGACCACTAAAATAAAAAAGTATGACCCTGTACAGTCAAAAGTGAAGCTTCAGTACAGGGGGTCCTGTAGATTCTATTTTTTTTTTATTTGTTCCCTGAGAGTACAAGCTATTTTTACACTTCAATTTAATTACTATTTCTGTCATATCTAGCTTGACTAAAACTCCTAAAATACAGCAACAAGCATCTGTGATGAGAAGATGGCAAGCCCAAAGCCAGCTCCTATTTCCACTGTCTAACAGCTGTCCCTTCCAGGGCTCCCAGCTCCCAGGCAGGAGCACTGGAGGCGGCCCTGGGGCTGCAGCACCGCCCCCTGCCCGGCCAAGGGCAATGTGCTGGAACCAGCAGGCACATTGGCATGGCTGCAGGTGAAGAATGTTCTCTGGCTAAGCCAGAGTACTAGGATTTAAACAGCCCAGATCTCTTTCCAAAATTTCCCAGAGACTTTTGGAATGAACTATGCTGTAATATTTAACTTACTCTGTGATTCTCCCTTGGTTTCCCCTCAGTGGCATCAAGGCATTAAAATCGTGCTGCCTGCTGGAAACTTGAAAACAGTTTTTTGTAAACAAAATGTTGACTTTGATTCAGGGTTTTGTTAGTGACAGATCTGGAGTTTTTTTTTTTTCCTCAAAAACTTTGTCCTGTGATTACTAAAAGAGTTATTAAGGGAATCCTTTTTAAGACTAGGGAGGCCAAAGCAGCAAAAAATATACTGTGCATCTACTAAGATAAATCTCAGATTCCTTTGTGTAGAGGCAGATATAAATTATCTAGAAATACATACTCTCTCCTGAGAGAGGGTTTTTTAATTATTGTTCTTTCAGCTGTGCACTGTAAAAACAGATACAGCATCTAGAATACATAATTTTGTATGTTTTTAGATGATGTTTCTCCTACTTAAAATATGCTGCTTGGACAACACAATGACATAAATTTAGCATGTGGGGCTGCCCTCAGCAAAGTGCCTTCAAAGGGCTGGATATTGGTATTTTCACACAGGGTAAGTTAAGGCGTGTCAGAGCTGCCCTTGCACACGGCTGTTTCAAGGAGAACACCTCGGCTTCTCCTCCCGCGCCCTCAGACCGTGAGGAAATCACAGCAGCAGCACAGCACTGCCCTGATGGGGCACGCAGCACCCAAGACTCAATTTTAGAATATTCCTTTGTCTTGTGGGACCTCAGGCCAAACTTCTCGAAATGCACTGTGCCTGATGTTGATAGAAAGTTTGTACTTTGGAAACAGTAGCTTTATTTCTGCCTCAGTTTCTTCTGAAATATGCAGGTATGAAAGTAGTCTGAGGGACAGCAACACACAGTATTTTCTTTGTCATGTACCATGAGAGTTTTCTTAAAATAAGCTGCTAGTACAGTTAAGACTATAAAACAAAGAAATGACCCTGTTAGCTTTTTAGCTTTTGGTTAACATTTGAAAAGCACACTTTTTAACAAATCCTTGACACTTGGTTTAATTAAAGGAGTGCTGGCAAAACACCAGAAAATTATCAGTCTGTCAGCTGTGGGCTCACATCTGCCATTAGCAAAGCTGTGTCAAAGCTGCGCTGAGATAACACACTGCTGGAAATGTGTAAGGGGCCAATTTGGTCCTGAAACCATCTCTACAGGCAATTAAAACATTGACTAAGATTTTTGGCAATGTTTCATTCTTATGACCTACAGTAACTGGCAAATGCTTTTTCCAAGGCCCCATATCCCTTCTTGATTCTCCAGGTTCAGACATTAATATTAATATCATAATTAATATTTTCTCTGTGTGCAATACTACATGTTCGATTAAGTCCAAATAATCTAGTTGCACTCTTGTTTTCATTTTTGTAGTTTTCATTATTTTATAAAATCATATTAATCCTCCGGAATCCCAAAGGAAAAACGCATCTCCGAGGAAAAATAATTTAATTTAAATACTTGTTTCTGAAACAGTAATCTGAAAGTTGTTCTTTCCTTTGCAGAGCTTACTCTTAAATGTATTGTGTCCTTCAATATGCATAGTCTATAAATTCCAGTTCTTTACACAAGCCACCACTTCTGCAGTGAACTTTGAACTTCTGCTCTGAACTGCTGTTGTCTTGTTTCTCCTAAAACCTACAGAAGCTCCAGTTCCACGTAAGAAAGTGGAATGCAGGGTCCTTCAAATGTTAATTTTCCAGCTAAGCTGTTTCTCTTTACATAGCCAAGGACCGTGCTTGCCCCATACGTACTACCTCAAATCAAGGCAACCTAGTTTTGTCCAGCTGAACACACACTGAAAGAGAGAAACGATCCATTTAAAATCTTGGAGAGTCTCTAACTTCCCCAGTAGTTCTAATTTTATAAAATGGTAAGAGAACATAAAGACAACTGTCTGCTAACCAGAAAAAAAAAATTATATATAAGGCATATTAAATATGTATAGGTATCTGTAGCAGAAAATACCAGACACAATCCAAATGGAACTGATGCTCTTGAAAAACCTAATTGTGCAAGAAACTTTAAAATGCATGTGAAGAACAGCTCTGCAGTAAAAATAGTGCTAGCCAGCTCTGGTTACAGTGTACAGCCACAGACAGTGCACTGTAAATGTCTGGCCTGACATGCAATGAGAATTTCCATCTGGGAATGCAGTGGTATCTGCACAAGTTTATGAGGAAGGAGCACCTGTACTGGCAGACTCTGCACTGCCTCAAGCCATGAATTTACACCTCTGTGTCTGCTGCAATGGAGACAAGCAGAGTAATGACAGTCACTGTAAACTCCAGTGTGCTTTCCTAACCACAGACTCCGGGCCATGCAGAGCCCGTGGCAGCTATAGGGGATTGCAGCCCTTCTCTTCCCCCTCACTCCTTTCAAGGGCTGCCTGTCACAGATGGTAAAGACCTTAGATGTGTGCACAATACAAAATCGTTGTACTTCTACCCAAATCCCATCCAGGTAGCAATGAGCTTGTGCTTGGATCAAGGAAGATGGGCCCTGGCAGAGCTACGGCGTGCCTGCCTGCCCCGAGCTACCTGCTGGCTGCCACTGCCATGGGCCAGGGAACTGCTGCCCCCTCAGCCTGCAACTCCAGAACCCTTTTTTCCATTAATGATTTCAGCTTTGCAACAAGAAGGTCCTCTGAATTTAACTAGAAAAGTCTTTGAAGTGCTACCCAAACCTGATCTTTATTAACTGCAATCTATCAGACACATAAGGCCTTAATGCATAATGTGGCAAGTGCATCTATTACTGCTTTACGTTTTTTCCATTGTGTAGCACTTTACATCTGAAAATGCAGTCTGTCTAATAATGGGGAAGAAAGCTCAACCAAACAGATGGAAAAAGGAGTATTTCTGCTTAACTTCACAGGTTTGTGGCTTTTTTCTTTTTAAATTCTCACTGACAGATCCATCTGATTAAACTGAAATAACTTATTTTATTTCAGATTTACAGCAACTTGTAAAAGATTCAAGTCCAGCTTCGGTTTTAAATAAAATGTTAGTCACTCATCCATCCCACACAAAACATCTCAAATGATCTAATGTGCATGACTGGAAACATTTGGAACTACTACCTTAGGAGGGGCTAATCAAGGAGCTATAATAGGAAAATTAACAGTACATTTCCTCAGCAATACCAAAAATGTGTCAAGGAAATACTCCAGTTATGTTTAATGCTAAAATTTTACAAATACTATTCCAAAAAAAACTAAGCAACCAACCAACCAAAAAATTCTGAGAAACAATAATTGGTTTCTATAAGATGGAAGTTGAGCAGTTAGAAAATGGAAGGCAAATACTGGAAACAGACCACGCTGGAACAGAGCATTATCTGCTGTAAAGCAATACACAAGTATGTCCTGAAAGTCAGGCCTATGTCAACTCACACCTGCACACTGAAGACTGTTGCTAGTCTTTTTTGATCCAGCAAAAGACCAGATGACTGATCTGTTTAAAGTTGGGGTTTTTTTTAAATAAAGTTACTGTCCCAAATTTCTTTTAGTACCCAGGCCCCTGAGCAAAGAGCTACTTCAGTATCGAGATTGGAGTTTACACAGAATATTCCTTCCATGCTCCCAAGCAAGCATGAAAAGTTTGCCATTTGCAGCAGAAATCATAACTGCTTTGTACAGCTGCTGTTCCCACTCTCAGCAGTGCTATCACCTTTCTTTATAATAATGCTGCATTAAAAAATCCCACAGATACAAGAATCCCTCCAATCAAATACCTGTTTATAGAAACACTACATAGTGCTCAAGGTGCCTAAACTGCAAGCTATTGCCTCATTTAACAGGAAATCAATTAAAAGCTACTTCCATTTCACACAATCAGGTTCAAATGAAGAATGCCTTAACATGGAAGCTTTCAGCTTTATCACCTTGCATGGTCTCATCTGTCTACATTATTCAAATACACCCACAAAATGGAACATGTTTTATTAGCCCTTCTCAGAAAATGGGAGGTTTATGTACTAAGAATAGTTGCTTTCATATACTAGCAATAGCCTTCTTTATACTAGAAATATCAGCCATTCCAAAACCCCCTCTGAAAAGCACCACCAATATCAACTATGAAAGACCTTGAGACAAACCAGTGCTTGATCCACCGTTAGTAGAGTTTTCTGACGTTAAGTAAAGTTAATGTATCTAGTCCTCATAGTTTGCAGAAAATTATGCCACTGTGATCAAACATCTACTCTAGGGCTTCCAGCAGTATTTTATTACATTTTTTAAAAGTATTGTTCTTTTAGGAGCAACAGGAGCTGCCTGTTCTTTCTGGGGAGCAGTTTTTATGCGACTCTCATTCTACCAGCTTCAGCAGTGGGCAGGAGTAATCCTCCAGCAGTTTTCTCGATGAAAGCCCAATCAACTTCAATGGAAACTCAATTTCATGCATTCCTTTTAAATGACTGGTCTTTGTGTGGGAGGAGGCACTACCTGAATGGTTCCGGCAGGAGGACTAAAAGTTTAAGGGAGTTTCAGATTGGTATTACCACGATAATCTACTTTTTAATTAAAAATTCATACTGCAGCAGTAATCACAATATTTTTAGAGAACGAGCTCCAGTCTAAGTAACAACCAGGCAACAGAAATGTCAGTGTGGTGTTACATGAGACAAAAACATACAGGCAAATGTACAGCTGTTACTACAAACGGGGAATTTGAAATAATTCTGTTGGGACAATTTATTTTGTTCGTTTTCGTTAAAAAAAAATGAAATCTAGGATGTAGAACAATTTGATTTCCACAAAAAGTGAACACCTTCAGAGCAATGTAAATGCAACTTAAAAACAACTTTGAGCTTGCAGGAACCCAGTGTAACAGCCTGCAGCATTTCTCAGATTTTAGAGTTCTTGTTTCCATTAAAAATGAGTTTCTGATACAACACACACTTAAACCGTTTCTGTGGTATATTCTTTCCTCCTAGGTCATATACTTCAAAGAAAAAGAAAAAAGGCACCTCAAACCAACTGGCAGATACATTTGTCTTATTTTAGAACGGTTTAATATAGCTGCAGCTGGTAGCACTGTCCATTTACTCATGAGTTTGTCCAACTTTAACCTCTCAGACTAAAACTTTCCACTCCTGTTATCTCTTTCAGTCTCTTTCTTTGTTTGACTGAAGCATTTCATCCCAGAGTGAGCCCAAAGGAAAACAAAAGGAAAAAGTGTTTTATTTTTTCCCATGCTGCCTTATTGCCTTATTGCCATATTCTGACTTTTTTTTCCCAAATGTAACTGCCTATTCTATTTTAATGAGTGAAATTATGTCAGCCATAAAAGGGGGTTTTTTGTCAAGAATGCACCCTCTGCTGTTTCTGTGGAAATCCACTCAAGTATAGTCAGGCCACAAGAATTTTAAAAATAATGCTGATAATGTACTTTGTAGACTTCCAATCAAAACTTGTTAAAGTTCTGCATCTAACCTGGAGGAACAATCTGTTCACAAGTGTGTTCCATACCTGAGGCTCAAAGAGGCTGAGCAGCTTTCCAGCAGTTATTGGAAAGTGCTCCTGAGGTCTGTAATACGGCAAGGACTGAAAAATGAAAACATCTCTCTTCTGCTCTTAATAACCACTTGAGCCTGTACCTAAAATGCATGGAATTCTTCGGAAAAACAGGTAAATCTGGGGACTGACATTCAAGAGATGAGGGTGGATGAGCAAGTCAGCTGAAGAAGGTACTGAGAAGAAGAAAGTGAAACTGATGAAACTGCAAAGAAGCAGGGAACTAAGTAGAAAAAGGAGAGACTGGAGGCAGAGAAGAGATGGGGAGAAAAGATGAAAAATATGAGACAAGGTACTAAGGAAGTGAGAAGTGTGACTGAGGATAAAATACAGTGGGACAGCTCCAGCCAGAGGGAAGGAGCAGAGATGGGCTGCCCGTGCAGAAGGGGCAGAAACACCTGTGATGAGAAAGACCTAAGCACACCACAGCAAAGCATTTCACTGCCCTGCCGTACTCAAGAGGGCAGACTCCCTCTGCCAGCACCTCAGCTGCAATGATCTGATGAGTTCTGTGAATACTGATGTATCTCATGATGGCATTCTGCTTTTGAAGGCTTTTTTGGTTTGTTTAAACACCATAAAGTAAGTCACAGTGCCTTAAAAGAATGTTTAATCTCAAGGTGGAAGAGACTGCCCACGCAATTACTGTATCACTTGGCTCTTCCTGCCTGTGAGGTTCACTCTCAATTCCATGATTGCATACCATTTTCCCCATATGATCTGTGACTCAGCGTGCAGAATGGACTCACTCTGGGGAATGTTTAGCTGGAAGGGTTATTATTTACATAATCTCTGTCTCATTCACTGTAAAACCTGGTAGGTATAAATGGCCATGCAGAATAAGGAACATGAAGGACAGTCTGCAGTTTCTGGAATAGCTACTCTACCAGTTTTGAGGGGAAAAAAAGTCATCTATGGTGCAATTACTTAATCCAATCCTTTCTCAATTTGGGGGTCTGACTGAAAACCTCTGGACCTGTTTTGCAGACGAGCTGCCAAATCATAATTACAGTTTTGGCAACACAAATTTTGCTTTGACTATTGCCAGGTGATAAATATGATACTGAACATGGGGAAAAAAATTCAATTCAAGCTACTTGACAAGCAGCACTAATTATGAAACACTTCTCTTAAACCTCATTCGTCCATAGGGCAGCTCCACTTCTTACAACATATTAGGTCTTGCTATCACACAGCAGCTCTGTGAATATTAAAGCAAATGCTGCAGTAATAGCATCAACAACTAGTCCTTAGAGAAGCCTTTTTTTCTCACCTTCTGCAAGGAGCATTTTTAAGGCAGTAAGCCAAAGGCTTAATAAAAAGAGAATAACATTGAGTAGTGTATCAGTCATAACTAAGCACTTGAGCTATGCAGGGACCCTGGGGTATAAAATTATATTATCAGGTAATTAAATAGTTTTCTTAACACAAGAGTTACCAGAGGATTGCTCAAGAAACTCCAGTTTTGAAAGCTCTAAACCTCCGCAGGTTTGACTTTGTCCTTCTAATGGCATTTGCTGCTCAAACTAAAACCTCACATCATCCAAAAAAACTGTCCTCAGAAAATGACCCAAACTGAGGTCTCAAAAAAGCCAACACAGACCATCAGTATTCCTTGCTGTCTTAAACAAATGAAGATGCAAACAGAAATTCAGGAAAAGCAGTATGTGGGTTGGCTGGCAACTTACTGAATGCTGCAGCCAAAACTCAAAGCTGGTTTGCAGAATGTGGCAGGGGATATTTCCCTGGCCTCTTCCCCCTGCAGATCACTCAGTGCCTCCAACACTGCTAGACAGATATAAACAACACAGGATTGGTTTTTCCACCAACGTAAGTCAAGAGTTTGAAGATAAACAGCCTTACCAACTTATCACTAGAAAGAAGCTATGTTTCACTAATTACACTTGTATGTCTCTACATGTGCAATAGGCTGCCCACAGACAGCACAACTGGACAGACAGCACAACTGATGAAGCAGATGAAGTAGATGAGACAGAGCACATCAGACTGGTTTGGGTTTTGTTGTTATTTTTTAATCTCACCACCATTTCAATTATTTCTGGGGTTTGCATTGTTCTGTAGCCAGTTAGCTCTTAATGGATCATATGCAAAAGGTTTGTTTACCTGCTCCAGGCACTGCAGGGCTTGCAGTGCCAGGTTTCTTTTAGACCACTTCTGGGGGAGAGGCTTTGGACTTCCATCCCTAGTCTGTGGTTAGGCAAAGGAGCACATGCTTGCTAGATATAATTTGACGTTTATGTTTCCTAACTTTCTACACAGGTTTTGGCAATTTGCTGTTTTCAAGCCCTGCTTAAAAATTCTAAAAAAAAAAAAAAAAAAAACCAAAAAAACACCCCAAACAAAAAGCCCCAAACAAAAAACCAACCAATACCCCCCTTTCCCCAAAACCCACAAAACTAAAACTAAAAACTAGACAGCACCACTAACAGACAGCTTTTTCAGTATCCACAGCTTAACTTTGGCAACTTCTCCTGCACTTCCTTCTTCCTCTACTTGCCTTGGTCAGCACAGAGAGGACTGGGATTGTACTGGTGGTAGTTTCACTGCAAGTTCCTGTATCCATGCAATGTATGTTCTTTTCCTGCTATCGGGCTTGAAAATGTCTTAAACTTATGCACTGATATCAGCAATAACTGAATTAATCTCCTAAAACTACCAGGAAAAAGCTACTCCTTTCATGTGCCGAAGCAGACACTGACATCTGACAGACCGTGTTTTTTATACCTGTAATTAATGGGAATAGTTAACAAATATTCATCAAAACAGCATTAAAAAGTTTTTTGTAAATTAACCATGACATCTGCAGCCTCCTCTGCTTTGAAAACCTGGATACAATTAAACTGACATATGAATAAAAAGCACTTTTCTTGTTCAAATTATGTGAGTGTTGAAAAATTCCACATCGGAATTTCAGACAAACACTTTTGTCAATATGAATTGACAAGAAGAAACAAAGACAAGCTGGAACGCCTTCAAATCTCTCCCACAACACTTGCCTATATTGATAAATGACACTACTCCAATTTACAATACACTATTAAACAAAACTACAGATGTAGCAGGAATGCAACCATCTGGTTACAACTCAGAAGTCCCAATTTTCATTGATGAGCTTCCTCTTTAAAACTTGGCACAGAAGTTACATCTGAATGATAACCAGGCAACCTAAATCACCCTGAATCCTGTTCTACTGCAGAACAAAACCCCTATTCCATTTCAACAAGCATCCCAATGAAGTTTCCAAATCACTCCACAGGATTTTAAGCGCTAATGCTGCTATTCATAACTGATGAAGTGATGGAATAACTGTGGATCTTTTTCCTCTTTCCTCTTCTCCAAGACACATGTATTCCATTTATTCCAAGAATTAGCAAGGTAACTTCTCAGACAATTCCAACTGCTACATGAAACCTCCCATTCAAAGTTCATCAAGAAGTTAGGAAAGAAGAGTTTTAGGCAACTGATTTGTATTTTGATTTTGAGGCACTTAGATAAATTATTAACATTTTTATGTCACACTGCCATTACACAAAAATGAGGGTCTGAATCTTCAGCTATTCACAGACACAAATTCACTCCACTTGAGGCAGACTTCTCCAGCTAATCATGCAACCCACGTAACAGGCTCAGAACTTCAAAATAAACCTCACAGAAGAAAAAGGCAGCTCAATGCTTCCTGCAGTACCATAAAATACTGAAGTACTACTGTTAACCATACCTTCTGAAGTACTCTTATACATTAAAAATCAAGAAAATATATATTGGGAAGTTGACAAAGTCCATGGAAAATTCAACTCCCTGACCATTCAAGCTAAAACCAAAACATATCAATGACACTGAATGTATGAATTGGCTAACTCTAACACATTTAGTAGATTTTTTATCACTGATACATACTCTCAACCTTTGTTTTCCAGTGGAATATTTCTGTTTTATGGCCTTAAGGTGTTTATTCTATCCTAGGCTCTACTGTATTTTATTTATATCTCACTGCCCTTGAATAAAGTCAAAGATCTCATCCATGAGAATGTTACAGATCCCACTGGTCACTTCTCCCTGACCTGGAGAATACAGGACCTGGCTATAGCCATGTATACATTACCAAATTTTCACCTGCACCTTTCCTTTTGGTCGGGGCTTTTATAGTTCTTGTCACAACAGGGCATGACTCCTGGACTCCTAGATGTTTAATTAGTTTAAAGTGGCTTAGATTTACTGATCAAACTAAGTACCTCAATTTTCAATTAAAACCAACGAGCCTCTAGACATCAAGGTTTTCTGAATTGTGTGATTTTGGACTTATTATGAACATTTTACTATGTTAGTAAGTAATCAACCTAGTAATGACTTTATGTAAAACAGCTAGCTCTGTATTACTGCCACAAGTACAGAGCACACTTGCACAATAAAACTCTTGGAGAAAGCTTTTAAAGTTACCCCAACATACTTTTCCTGATGATTTATGGCAGACAGTTTCCCATAATTATTTAAGCTGTAATAAGAAAGTCATAATGAAAAATACTTTCTAATACAGGGTTCTCAGATGTTGAAGGGGATATCACATAACCACAGTGAAGAGATACAGAGGGAACAATTGTGGTCCAAGAGCTTCATCAAAGATGTCTCTCTGTGACTTTTGCACACAACTGACAACTGTTCAAACTACATGAGACCCTTTATGAGCAATATCTCTGTGCCAGCCTCTGGTAAGTTCAGCCTGTACTGGTGACAAATCATTCTGAATTAATATTTACACACGTCTGCTGCAATAGCAAAAGGTTCAAAAAGAAGGACAGTACAGCCCAAAGCAATGCAAGCTTTCAATAAGTTTCCTATACACCCACAGAATGTCAGACTACCAAACCTACACACAATCCCACAGTGTTTGCATGGAAAATTCCTCACATAAAGTCAAGTTTAAATTTCCTCAGGAAAAGATATGTCATCTTAACCCCACTTTGCCACTTGTGTCAAACACCTACTCTATACAAATCTCAAAAGGAAAATAAATAAACCCTGCAGTAACTCCTTGGGAATAAGAAGGGGCTTTTCAGTCTTAAAAAAAGTTCACCTAAAAAATACATAGGCTTTTGTTAGTCTTCACCTCAATGTGTGAGCATCCCAACTACATTAAAGAGTGCACACTTGCAGCACCCCATATCAATTCTGAAAAGACTTGTCTGGGAATTATATTTTCTGTTCCATACAAAATTAAACATTTCTATTTCTACCTTAGCTAAAACTTGAAGCACTGGAAACGTTTCAGTTTCTATGGAGTGGAAAATTTTCAAAACTGCTTGGGCAGAACACCAGTGAGCTGGTGGATGGCCCAAGATCCCAGGTGCCAGGGGACCCTGCCAATGCCTACCTATATCCTTAGGTGACAGAAAAGCACATCACTGTTTAATGGACTCAACACATTCCTGCAGAACATTGTAATTCTATTTAATTAGAGTTCTGCATCCAAAAAAAGCCTTTCAATGGCACAGTTGTAACTCAGCATCAGTATCATCAATAAGACTATTTGGAAAATCAAATATTTTAATTTGTCCCATCTTGATAGAGCTGAGGATTGATCCTGAGTCTTTTACCTCACCTCATCTCTTCTATTGTAAAACCTCTTTCCATTTCCAAAATTGGCTTTCAGATATTTCCCATTCCCTGCTCAGGTGCCATTCTCAAAAGCTCTGCATGCAGGAGCACAGATCCAAGCAGAGGACTCTCATCAGAACCAAAAGCCAGCTTTTCCATAGCTGTGCTACCACACTAATAGCAGGCACAGCTGAAGAGGCAGGCCAAGAAAGTAAAAGCAGTCATTGTCTTCTGATCCTATCTAGACACTTCTCCACAACAAAACTGACTTCTTGCTAAACACCAGTCACATAAAATACTGAGAAAAACAACACAGTGTAACTGGAGACATGACAGTAATCCACATGAACCAGTAGGCAAACTAGCAACTGGGAATGGAACTGGACAAGCTCAGCAAAATTTCATCCATAAATATTTCACTGAGCCCTCAGGAGTTTTCTTTCATACATTTTACCTTGACTTTTCCAAAGTCCTATGTGAATTTGGCCAAAAATCCACACCTCAAGCCATAGCTAATGAAAATTCAGATTTTACATCTATTTAGTATCACTCTTCATGCAGAAACTGTGGGAGAATAGATTGTGGGAGAATAGGAATGGGGCTGTGGCTGAGCCTCATCCCCAGTGGGGTGCAGCTGTGTAAGACAGGTGAGCAGCATTGAAGGAGAAGAAGTGTGGAATGCTGATGTGTACTGACCAATCACAAAAGAGTAAAAGGTGTTATGCATGTGAGAAAAAAGGTATAAAAAGTTGTACTGGGGAATAATAAAGGGCTGATGCTTGCCACCCTTTTCGGCATCAGCCGTGTGTCCACTGTCATGAAACTACTTTAAGTAGTCTGGAATATCCAGAAGCCTGAAAGCTTCCTTGTGTACACTGTCCAAGAGACCTGCAGCCTGGAGTTGGTTTACAAATATATTCTCACACATTCAGGCACTCATGAAGAGCTAGTGACTTGGCAATGCTTGAGACAATTAATTACAGAAAGTGCTCAGTAAACAAATGTTCCATTTGAGTTGCTTCCTTTGTTCTGGTGGCAAACCACACAAAGAAGGTTGAATTCAAATTCTCCTTCAACCACACACGCATATAATTCCTTCTCCTTTAATCCAGGGGGAAATAAGGGAGATTTACTCACCACTTCCCTGTTTCTGAAGGAATTGAGACTACATTGGAAGAATCCTATTGTATTGCAGGTAGCTTATGGCTTCAGTTAGATCAGCCAGAGCTGTTTGTGAGGTAAGGAGAGATGTTTGCTGCCTGTTTCCTGCCAAAGAGGGTGACAGGCAGCTGTGTGTTCTGAGGTGAGTTTGTATGCAAGGTGCTGAACAGAGGAAGCCACTTATATAATAAGAAAATAGGTTTAACAACCTGCAGGAACACTTGAACAAATACAAGCACTTCCGAGGTTCTCCCTAACCAAACCTCACAAGTTTACCTTTAATGAATCAATCTGTCAGTCATGTGAAATGAGTTCAGCTATCAATGAAAAAACAATAAATGTACAATAATGAGGAAATGACCTAATGGACCAAGGCAGATTAACTTAATTTGTTATTAATTAGTTGCCCTCAGGAGAAACTGTAGAGGGAGTGGCCAAACACCAGGATAAGAGTTAACAGAATACTTCCAATAAATGAGATTTTCAGTTTTGGTATGCTCCAGGAAGAATCAAAGAAAAGAAAGAAATAAAAATATACTGTTCTCTGCTTGCTGGCAAGACCATTGGTACATGTCACTGCTGATAAATTAAATTAAAGCCCGCGTGCAGAAGCATTTAATCAGGAAGAACAAGTAAACAAAGCGAAACACTATCAGCCTTGTTTTGTTCTCATCCTGGCCTTATACTAAAATTGTTCTTAGCAACTTCTTTTTTATAATTACATTAATTACCACATTCTGGGGAGCAAAATAACCCTGAATAGCAATTACAGCCTCTCCAAGGGTAACAGAAACATTACTAAATAAAGAATATCATTATGTAGAGTTCTATGCCTAGGAGAAGCTACTTCAGCTACAGTTTCTCTTTGCTATTAAGTCTCCTGTACTACAGATTTCTTTATAACTGTATTTATACAAGCAACAATGGCAAAGAGGCAGCAGCAGTGTGCACATCTATGTTTTCTCTTCATCTGTTGAATTCTTCTGTTTAAACAACAGATTCTAAAACTAACATGAAAATATTTTCACTCCTGTTCTCTTCTATCAAAAGACATCTGCCAATGGCCAAACCACTCACCATGCTGACCTGCATGTCCAACCACTGTCCAATTCACAAGCTCACTGCCCTCTACTCTCCAGCCCACTTGCCATTCTCAACAAACACTTTCTACAAACCTTCCTTCACCATACCCTGGCAATCTCAGATTGCTTCTTTCTTCCACCTCATTTCTAACTTCCTCATCTCTTACCCCTTGCCCTCTGAAAAGACCTCTTTTCCTGGAAACAATTTTGTCACATTAAGTCAGGCAGAATACTGTCCAACTTTGTGCACTGATGTGTGAGGGATGAAATAAAGACTGGGACATTTCTGTATCGCTTGGACACAGTGAGCAAATTTAGCTCAGAAAACTTTCCAAATTAATGCCCATGCACTAAGGTCATTTCCCATTTCCTTCAAAAAACAGAAAGTGTTTTTCGAAAGAGGAATTTGTCCCAGAGACTATTCTCAGAGGCTCAAATTAGCCATTCATGTTTTCCATTCCAGACAAATACACTAAAGCTTTCTTGACATTAGGTCTTTTCAATCAACTGCTCTAGTCTCAATCAATGGACTTTATTCATAAATAAAGCAAGAGTCATAACTAAGAAGCAAAAAGGAACTCATCTGATTTGTTTAGGTTATGTTTTTGTTATCCTATGTTCCATTGTTACATATTCCACTATGCAGGCTCCACTAAACAAACCAGGATTTCTAGGAGGCAGAAGAATCAGATGTTCACCCATCCAAAAAAATATGGCCTGTCATGTCAACTTATCCAGATCTCTCCTGAACATTCTGCTTCTAATATCCAAATACAGACTTCTTCATCTTTGCAACACTGAGTTAGATTAGCAGGACAAATAAGAAAAACATATTAGGAAGACATACTTTGGGAAATACTAAAAGGGCACAGGCAGAAACTGGAAATTTTAGCAGGATGAAAACCACTAATGGGGACAAAGAACAAAACCTCACTTGCCTCCCACATACAATAGGAGACTGCCCGGAGCATGGAGCTACACCCAGACAAACATTTCTGAACCAAATAATAACAGATTAAGTTTTATTTAAAAATTAACACAGAACAGATTTTCACTCCAATAAATTAGGAAGTTAAAATCAAAGCACGAAGAACTGAATGCTGGTAAAAGTATCATCTGAAACAGAATGCACAGAGCACCACGGAAAGGCACTGGAGTGGTCCAGGCTACTGGGAGCTGTCTGTAAATGCTGTTTAGAACATGACTAGCACTCACAAAAGGATAACTTCATTTTATGGGACTGAGAAGTAGACAGCCTTCATAACATGCCCTATCCAAACTCCATTTTTCAATTTCTTTCATGGAAAAACATTAGTCTTGTCAGTGACTGTGTTGGTTTCACCCTGGCTGGGTGACAGGTACCCACTAAAGCCACTCTATCACTCCCTGACACAACTGAACAGGGAATGGAAAATATAACAAAGGGTTAATGGGTTGAGATAAGCATCAGGAGAGATCACTCACCCATTACTGTCATGGGCAGAACAAACCTGACTTGGGGAAATTGACTGAATTTATTACCGATCAAAATCAGAGCATGAAGTCCTAAAAACACCTTCCCCCTAGCCCTCCCTCCTTCCCAGCTCTACCTCTTTCCCTCAGTGGTGTAGGGAGACAAAATGGGGTTATGGTCAGTTCATCACAGGTTGTTTCTGCTGCTGCTCAGGGATAAGTCCTTCCCCTGCTGCAGCCTGAGGTCCCTCCCATGAGACACAGTTCTCCATGAACTTCTCCAATGTGGCTTCCCATGGGCTACAGCTCTTCATTAACTGCTCCTGTGCGGGTCCCCACAGGTTCACAAGTCCTGCCATCAAACCTGCTGCAGTGTGGGCTCCTCTCTCTCCATGGGTCTGCAGGTCCCTGGCAGGAGCCTCCTCCAGCACAGGCATTCCATGGGGTGACAGCCTCCTCAGGGCATCACCTGCTCCAGTGCCCTCCATGGGCTGCAGGGCCAGGGCAGCTGCACCGTGGGCTGCCCCATAGGCTGCAGGGGAATCTCAGCTGCAGGGCTTGGAGCACCTCCTGACCCTCCTTCTCCACTGACCTTGGTCTCTGCAGAGCTGTTCCTCTCACACATTCTCACTCTGCTCTCCTCTGGCTACATCACACCTGCACAACAGCTTTTTTCCCTTCAGAAGTACAGTATCACAGGGATGGTACTGCCATCTCTGATGGGCTTGGCCTTGGCCAGCAGTGGCTCCATCCTGGAGCTGGCTAGCATTGGCTTCCCTGTTGGACATGGGGGAAGCTTCTAGCAGCTTCTCATGGAAGCCACACCTGCAGTCCCCCCATCCCTCCCCTCTACCAAAACCTGGCCATGCAAACCCAACACGCTCCACTCCTCACCACTGTGAATCACATACTTAAGAATTACCATTAAAATCCACACTCGTCACACAAAAATCAAAATAACAACACAACACTGAATGAAAGTGAAAAATTTACACTAAATTCATTCCCTTGTCCCTTCACCACAATTACAACTAAAATTTTCCACCACTATTGCATTCTCATTGTTCAGCCCATGTTTGTCCCTCTCTCAATTACTATACTTATCTCAAATTCCTTCATGTTCCCAGGTTTCATCAAATTAGGACTCTGCATATTGGTAGATGAAGTGACTGATTAAAGCCCTTGAAGGTACAGTATTAGATAAATGTAATATTATGGATCTACTTTCAGTATTCCCCAAGACATTATAAAATAAGTTCACAAAAATAATCATTAATTTTTTTTAAAAATTCAACTTAACTTGATGATTAGGTGAACATTTTGCATACTAGGCAAAACCAACAGCTGTCCAACACACGAAACACAGGAAAAGCAGACTTACATTTGTGTTGCAGAGCTTATATTGCTTGTAGGCACCAATGCACACGATGGCTGCAGCCCGCTGGGGCTGGGGCTGGCCCTGCAGGGCCTGAGGGTTGGAGTCACCTCCGTGGAACAGGCTCTGAGATACAGGGAACGAAGGGGACTGATAAACCGAGGGCCCCAGGACTTGGTGTCCTGCCTGAGGCCCACCTGGCTCTTGGTAAAGGTTCCCGTGCTGCAGGGAAGGAGCAGCTGCCTGGCTGTAGGAGCTCATGAGACTCGGGCTCTGGTGGAACAGGTGGTTCCTTGACGACTGTCGCTGCCTCCGCAGCTTCTGAGGCTGCTGGCCGGTATCAGTTTGTAAAGGTAAAATGTATGGCACTTTTCCATAGCCATACTTTCCTGGACCAATAGGATTTCTGTTTCTGCTTCTAAAAACAGAGAAAGAGAGAGAAAACAGTTACTGACTCCATAAGCAAAGGAGCAGTTAGGTATTTACAGGACTTATAATAAATATGAACAAGATGTAGCCTAGCTTGATGTATTAGGAATCTCAGAAGGCCTTGATCCTAACACTGCAGTCTGACAAGTAAGTTGGCAAAAAATATTTCTTCCAGTTCAGAGCAATGAGTGAATACAGCTATTCTGGGTGACATTTGCAGCTCAGGGAGCGAGACACGATTAAAGAAGAGTAATTTTATTTCTGTACATAAAATACATTTATGTTTTTAATATATATGCAAAGCAGACTTGAACTCCAGTGAACACCAGAGATTATAAATTGACATACTTATTTTCTAGAAACAGAAGTGCTACAGGTGTCAGATGGCTACCAGATCAAAGGGACCTTTCTTTGGGTTTGTTTTTATCTGGGTCTGTTTTCTTCCCAAGTCTTATATTCTCCCAGGACTCTTGCTAGCTGGGAACCCTGGAAGTCATTTACCTCCCATTCCAGCCTTATGGCCACGTGGGGCTTTTAATCAATCTTCCTGGCTCAGTATGTGTGAACCAGAGTGCTGATGTGCCCTAGCAGATAAGCGACCAGCACTCTTGAACTGTTTATCCCTGTTAATCTGCTCTGTGACCATGACAGTCATTGTTGAGGGAAGCTTTTGGTAGTTACAGCAGAGAGAGCAGTATAATGGTTTTTGGTATTAAGGGAGGGAAATAAAAGCTTCCCATAACTATACAGGAGAGGAAAGAAAGAGAACCCGTAAGCCTGGTGCCTACTTAGCCAGACCTAAACGAGAGTGAGATTACACAGCATTAGTTTTTCAGTTGCTCCCTAGGCTGAAGAAAAGCAAGACAGAATAAGAGGAAAGCAAGTATTCAACAATATTTGCAGTCAACTAGGGCAAAAATGGGAAAAAAATGCCACCAAGAATGGAGTTACCATCTAAAGGTAAATTACTGCCTAACAGAAAAATATTTGTAGAAAAGCATTAATTCATGTCAGCCCACAGCCAGCAGACATCTCTGATCTACTCTGTTCATCTCCAGCAGAGGCATAACAGCTGTCTAATGCAGATCTGACAATCTCCTTTCTTTGGGCATAATTCTCATAAACACATACACCTCTTTGATTGCTCAGACAAATCTCTTTAGCACTTTGATAACAAAAATGATGGGCCCCTTTAAACTTAAGCCAACCTAAATATATTCTTTATTTCAAAAAACACATTTGCCCAGACAAGTAAGAAAATCAGGTTTTGTGCTATTAATGTAAGGGTTGTAGCAAACATCATGATGATGATGATGTAGCATTCTTACTGTTCTAACTTTTAACAATTTCTCTCATGCTGAGAATATGTCAGCTGTGAATAGTAGGAACTGGCCACTCTTAGCACATTTGCAGTGTCAAAAAGGAATTTGGTTGTCATAGCTTTTTCTAATTTTAGCCATAAGCAAACGTGTGCCTTGGCAAATCAATGCATTATCACTGCCTCACAGACTTCATGCTAAGAACAATGCTTTGAACCTCAAGTGGTCTTCAAGACTGAAGCACTTTCAGAGCTGGTGGGCTGGTTATTTATATTGAATAGAAACCCTCTTTGAACTAAGGATATACAGTGTCTTTAAAATACACAGGTAAGATTACAAATTTCCTGGGCCTCCACCTCTTCTCTTAAGTGCTCTTTACACAGCCTTTCTCCAACACACCTTTTTCATTTTTCCCTTTTTCCATCACTTCCCTTCTCCTTACATTTCTCCCACTGCCTCTAAATAGAGGTTCCCTGGCTTACTTCCAGCTGAAGCAGAACTCATTTTCTTTCTCTTCTGATGTCAGGCAGAATAAAGAATGTATTTCCATGAGCTTTTCAGCATTTCATTTATCTTATCTTCTAGTATCAAAGTACTTCTCTTGTAAATGGAAAACTGCAAGGGTGAACATTAGCAAAACCACTCATTTATGACAACAAGGAAGACTTGTTGTACAACTGCTGGAAAGTTTCCTTAGAATGAACCCAAAGAAGCTTCTGATTTCTCTCATTTTCAATTCACAACCTTTCACTGTTTCTGAAGAAATAATGTAATCTTTTGGAAAGGTAACAATCTTCAGCCACCAGTTTCACCAGGGATAAGGAGAAAAAGGACTGCATAGGAATTACAGATTTTTTTTTCCCCCAAGATTTTTTCTTGTCTATTGGCAGAAATAATTCCACAAGCAGAGGGAGATGGTTTTCTTCCCTGTATTCCCAGTCACAACAGCCACACTAATGGAAAGACAACAGAATCTCACCACAGATCCTCAAATAGAGTAATAACAACACCTAGACCTTTCTTTTAGTTTTGTACAGAGTTTGGTCACGTTTGAAGCTTTTTGCAAAATCTTCAAAGGCCCCCTTTACCAGGAGTCCTGTCCTGGAATGAACACTGAAGTCCTCTAACATGCCAAGGAAACCCCTGTCCTCAGTGAGCCTGGTCCAGCTGCACTTCTGGGTGCCCAGGGCCCGGCATTTTCCAGGTTCCTGCGGGTTCTCCTCACTTGGGAATTCAGCAGCTGCCTATAATCCATTCCCTGAAGTGTTGCTGGCTTTAGTTGTGCCCTATCAGCACAACAACCAACCCAGAGCTAGCACCTACTCAAGCTGAACTTAACACTGCTCTATCAGCAGAAACAGAGGTTTTATGTGCAAGATGAAAGTGGAAGACAGAAAACAGGTTACAAATTTTATTTATGGCTTTATTTCCCAAAAAATATTCCACATTATTTACCACTGCAAAAGTCTTTTAAACTATACTGATTTGTGCTTTGGCATTGCTGTTATTAATTTCCATTTCAAAAGATGCTCCAAAACTGCAGTTCTTTGATTTTGGCTAGAAAATTAGTTCTAAAGGAGCAGAGTCCCCTTAGATCCCTATCAATGCTCTCTGGCTTAAATGTAAGCCCTTCTACACATCATGGTTTTAACAGAACTGCTTTTTAGTAGGCCAAATCCTCTATAACTGAATCAATTACATACATTCTAACTTAATTAAATCTATTTCTGTGGAGAAGTATACCAATATTTAACCTAATATTTGAGGTCATAGCAAATTATCTGTTTTGCAGCACTACATTACTGTAATAAATTGACAGGTTTTAAAGGACACTACCCATCTACTCACAGTTTGAGTATTTAATACAGAGTTGCCTTGATTCTTTTTCTGAAGAACTGAAAGTGACTTAGTAGCTATTCCTTTCAGCAATGAAGCTATTGAAATATTACTCAAATATTTAAAATGCAATTAAGGAAAAAAAAAAAAGGGAGATGGAAAAGTCCTTGGAGACACACAATGTCAAATTGGAAAAAACCTGGTCGTAATTCTGTAAGTTTCTGTTAACAGGATCACTATGGGCATATATTTTTTAAATGTACTTTTTTTATTGCTTTTTTATTACTAAATAATGTTCTTAAAATAATTTCAGACACGCACTTTTAATCCATGGCATTTCCTCCATAATTCAAAACTGTGACTGGCCTACAATTGCCCAAGTCAATCATTTACTTTCCAGCCCTCCTACTGCTTTTAATTTTCTTTCATGCTTTATATATTATTAGGCACACAGTTAACAAGGTGTACTTTAAAAAGATTCCACCATAAATTTTTTCCCCCTTAAGTCACAAAATAAACTGTCTTATACTGTTCATAACTGTTAGTGAGTTTATATCTCACAGTGTTTTAGCAGATTCTTCAACAGGAATCATTTTTAACAAAAATGACTGATCTACTGGATCTGGGAACAGGTTTCCATCTACTCAAGAAGGAGAGCTCCCACCAGTCAGGTTGATTCCCATCAAAAGCCACCGTGCATTGCCACTCCCACTGCACCACAGCCTGTGCTGCTCTGCATTCCACGTACTCACTTTTCACTGGCTCAAAATCAATCTGGAGAAAATCACTCAAACATGAATGAAAGAAGGGAGCCCTTTGACTGTTTCATGTTACAAAATGCATGCCCGTCTGCTCACTGATCTAGAAACTGGCCTTACAGCAGTGAGCAGACACCTCTGTGAAATGTTTGGTCACAAGAGCTCAGGCAGCCTTCTGAGAGAGCAGCACACACTGCAAAGCGGGGCCAACAGCATCGACCTGTGCCACACTGCAGCACACTGCTCCCTTCACTAGCACTGACCTGTGCCACACTCCAGCACACTGCTCCCTTCCCCAGCACCGACCTGTGCCACACCCCAGCACACTGCTCCCTTCCCCAGCACCAACCTGTGCCACACTGCAGCACACTGCTCCCTTCACTAGCACTGACCTGTGCCACACTGCAGCACACTGCTCCCTTCAGCAGCACATTGCAGGGCAGTTCAACAGGGCAGGCTGTCACTGCATCTCATTATTGGCATTTTCATGAACTAAAGCAAGAGAACTAACTGCCTAGTTTTACATGCACGGTAACTTCGGTAACCACACCATGACTTGTGGATATGCACTGCTTTCCATGTATCACACATACATAAGAGTAGTAAAATTCTTGTGAGCATATTTGTCCTAAAAAAATTCAACTGCTAAAATTCAGAGTAACCAACAATGCCTAAAAAGTGTTTCTTCTGAAGAAAAATGGATTATGCCACATTACACCACAAAAACTCTCATTTCTATATCATATTAGGGGGAAAGATCTTTACATTTTTCTGAGACAACAAAATAAAACAGTAAGGTCACTAAATAAACTGTCTCTTGGGAACAGGTTTAATTAATGGGATGTGGACTATCTTAGATAAAATTTTCCATCCTCAGTGATCACCACTGATACCCCAGTTCAGCATAGCTGCAATATGCCCAGTACAATAACTTAGTATATTTGCTTTTACTGATCTCTCAGCAAGTGCTGTATAACCTCATTTTATGTGACTTTCAACACTGAGATAGGATTTCAAAATTCAAACCCAAATACTTCAATCCTCTTTTTCAATAATACCTCTGATCCCAGGCAATTCTTAGCTTCTTCTTCAAGATTTGATTGAATAATGCAACCATGCAGTTGGCAGGTAAACCAGCAGAAACTCAATGCAAGTAAGCTCATAACTCTGCTGAGATGCCTTACCTCCTTATGGGAGGTTTGGTTGTTTCTAGCCTTCACTGATGGGGCAATAATTCAGCAGTACCTCACTAAACAGCAGCAGTGTTCTCACTTCCCCTCCTTCAGTGAGCCCAGCTCAGGAAGAGTTGAAATGGTCAGTCTTAAGAATTAGAAAGCTCAGGTGGTTTGCAATTATAGTATTGTGTTAGGGGGTTATTTCTGGTAATCCCACTCAAAGCATGCTTGCAGTAGCATAATAAAAACTGATATTAATTTGGTAATAATGAGACCTAGAGCACGTCATGGGGATTAATACCCTGATGAGAGGTGTGACAGCAAAAAGTCAACCTGAGGCCTCAGCCATCCCAACTAGCCACTCATTTTGTGAAGAAATACCTCATTTGACCATTATTGCTACTGGATCCTGTCTGGAATTCTGTTCGGAAGGAAAATAAACACCTTCCTCACGTGGCTTTAAATCCTCCAAGTGCTACTAAAATGAATTCTTTGATTACCACTGCTGCTTTTAGATCTTCCTGGAAAATTTATCCTTACAAAGGGATCCAATCCTTCTCTCTCTATCTTCCTTCTGTACATACACCAACCCACAATAAACTTTTATAACCATAGTGGGCTTGGGGTAAAATCCATCACATTTTCATTCTATGAGAGAAATACTGAAAGGAGGGGTGGCTAAGTACTTGAGCTGAGTTTCGTTCCAGATACTAAGAAAAGCAAACACTCATGCCAATAAATATAAAGCCTCACAACTTGAGAAAGTAATACCTTCTTGAACCTGAAGGTCCAGCAATCACACATTTTTCCACCTCTAGGAATCAGAACTGACTCGAACAGGTCACAGAAATTGCATCACAACACTGTGGCTGCTGGTTAAGGAAATAACAACAGAATTGTCCTTTTAAAAGTTAACCGTAGACCTGCCAGCCGAGTGACCTACATTTGCCTGGTCAGAGCATCTGTGGGAGGGGGCAAAAGAAATACTTTCAGAAAGGAAATTCTGGTTTGACATTGAATGATGCACTCTTCCTTTCCATTGCTCAAAGGCCCAGAAATGCAAACTGACCCTATACAGGGTACAGAGCAGCACAGCAGACTTGCACGTCAGCTGCTGGCAGCAGAATAAAGACCCAGAGCTACAGCCATGTGAGTTGATGATTTTTGGATTATTTCCTCGTGCAAATTTTTCCTCTCACTCTTCTTCCAAAGACACAAGAAATGCTTTAGGGAAGCCCTTTCCTTATTAACATACTTCTTTAATTTGCACTATTTATGCAAGAATGCTTTAGTTATTTCATTATTCTGATGATAGTTCTAGTTTTTTTCTTTCTGCTTCTATGACCCCAGATACAAAGTACATATCATGCTCACACAAGTGGACACTGAGGTTTGCTGCTCTGCCACCAAAGCCTACGTGAAGAGAAAGTGAAGGTGGCAGCTGTAAACATCCTACACTCAACACATCGGTGAGAAATTGTGGTTCTGTCTTCTCTATCACCAAAACAGAGAATTGGAAATGCAACATTTAAGAAGTACTAAAACCTAGACCATGAATAATACTTCCTTTCAAGATGTGTTTTCTCTCTTAAAGCATCTTATCTTTCTGCCTGCCCTTATTACTTTTCCGTATGTGCCTCTCAATAAAGATGTCTAAATGCTTTAATATTTTTTCACTATCTCCTCTTTCCTGTTTGTTCTTAGTGTGTGTGTGCTTCATGTACTTTAGCTAGGTGAAAAATAACAAACCAAGTCTGTGCTACAGGAAACTCAGCTCTTCAAAGCTGGGGAGAGCTCAATGCCCTTGCTAGTTTAAAAACAGTGATTGTAATTAACACATTTCAGTCATGTAAGAACTCTTCTTACAGCACTGAGTTAAACAGGGGAGCACTGAAATTTTTTAAACCAGGCTTCTAATTGTAGGTACCTGAAACCTCACTCACCCGGCACTTCTCATGCAGTCCTGACTTCTAACACTTAACTAAAGTAAGTTTCAAAAGCTGAAAATGTGAATATCCTCTTCAAGACAAGGTATAGCAAATTTTATTATATACAAATTCTATTTTGGATTTTGCTAAAAAAAAAACTTAATCAGTTCTTTGTCAGCTGCTTGGAAGCAGGCAGAGAACATTTCCACTTGCTGGTAAATGATACAAACACACTGGGCTGCTGTATAGGGCTGCTATTGCTGTTGAAAATCTTTGCCTTGGCAGCCAACCAATTTCATTCTACCATGTTATCAATGTGAGCTTATCTCAGCCACAGATGTCCATTCCTCTCTTATTGTTTTATGGAAGTCTGCTAAAATTACAGCTTTTATATAAAGTTCAGTACAGTAAATAGAAATACCCCAAAAAGTTTCCACTGACTGTACAAATTGTGAAAACACAAGTGTTATTTAACAGCCTGACATGAATTTCCAATATCATCCTTTTAGTGAACACTAAACAGTTCTACAGTATAAAAATCATGTGTAGAGTAACTCACAGTTTGAAATCCATTTTCCATATACCTGATAGGAACAGTAATCTCCTTTGTAAAGAAAGTTTTTACTCTGGATTTTGTAGATCAAGGAAAACTATTAGGTTTGTCATTCAAATGATTCCATTTTCAAATAACATTTTTTGTTCTCATTCTGTTTTTACAGTCACCACCAAGGAATCTGAAAGTTATGCAATACAACAGGCTTTAAAGCCACCAGGGACCTCCTAACACAAGATGGAA
Organism: Ploceus nigricollis; assembly: GCA_013399945.1. NCBI lineage: Eukaryota > Metazoa > Chordata > Aves > Passeriformes > Ploceidae > Ploceus > Ploceus nigricollis. The sequence continues at coordinate 152,063 of VXBC01009144.1, read as the reverse complement.
ATAACTTATTATGCAAGTAAGATTAAAACACTGACCTTGAATCCAGTCTTTTGCCAAGGGGCAGAGTGTGTGGGGGTGGAAAATCAACTGTGGTACAGAAGCTTGCACTGTGCTTAGGAAAGCACAAGAATTTTCAAAAGCAAATGCCTCCATCATACAGGAAAGTGAGCTTTTTAATGTTTCACGTGGCAAGGCATTTCTTAGGAAATAACACAGCTTCAGTTCTGCACACAGTCAGTATCATTTTCTGCCCACCATAGTCTCAAGCTCCAGCCAATCCTGCAGTGACTGCTCCAAACCCCTGCAGTCTGTGCTGGCCTGCAGAGGCCACCAGAGCAGCAGGGACAGCCCGTGGGGATGGACGCCCAGCGGAGGCAGCAGGGCTGCTGCAGAGCCAGGCCAGCTGGGATTCCCTGGGAGACAGAGGTGCCAAGGGCTAGAGCAAAGAGCCTTTGGATGGCTTTGTGCTGACAGTTCAAGGCCAGGCTCCCAGTGCCAGCAGTAACCCAGCCATGCACCACAACCTGGGACTGTCACACTGCACAGCCCAGAACAGAAGTGCATTATAGCCAGCTGTTAAGTAGGAAAACAGAAAAAAGGAAATATGACTTTCGTCTCAATGCACTCATGTTAACACTACTAATCCTGTCTCTGGCACTCCCTGAGCTTCTGTAAGACCATCAGTGGTCTTACAGAATTTGTAAGATTTGTAATTACTGGATTTCTATTCAACAGGTCTAGGCTATCATTTGCATGGGTTTGACAGAGCAATTAAGGAGTGACAAAGGAAATTGGCAACACCAATTGAGAAAGACCAAAGAGAAGAACAACGTCTGAATAGCTGGTCCCAATTTTTGGAACTCTTGCTTCACTGAGACAGGCAGGAGCTTAACAGGTTAATTCCACTTTTCAAGTATTCTTTTATATGGACAGAGTTTCTTGCAGGGGTTGAGAATGTCTTTATCAGCAGCAACAGAGGTCTACTGTCTTATTCCAGTCAGGCTGGAATACTGCCTCAAGGTAATATTTTTTCTTATGCTGTTAAGGACAGCAAAATATCTTTAAAAAGGGAATTACAGTTGACTGCTTCACTAGGAATCTTAAAGATGCAGATGATATGGAGGAAGGTTTCTTTGGTTATGTTTGCAGGCGGGGACTGGGGTGTTCTCTGTTTTGTTTGGTTTGGGTGTTTTTGTCAGCGACTCCAAAAAACTTCTCTTCATGCATCTCCCAGAAGAGAGCTGAGAGGGAAAGAACCAGAGAGCTGCTGGAATACATATCCAGAGGAAAGACAGAGAGAACAGACATCTAAGGAGTGCTCCATCCCAGGGGATCTCCATGCCTGTTCTGCTCAGTCTCCAGACTAGAAACACATTTATTTTCCTTTCACACATATATTAAAAAATTCTGATAGATTGGTATCTAAGTGGATAAAGAAGTGTTTCTCCAGAAGTGGGAAAATTAATTGGAATTATTTGTAACAGCACAGCTTCACCCAGCCTTAAAGACTGTTACTGTGAAATTAATAAAAACATATACAGTGTTTAAAATATTCTATGCATTAAACAAACAGGAAATTTTGCTAAAAGAGGTGGTAGGAAGAAAAGAAGAAAAAAGATGAAACAAAAAGGCAACAAATAGAAATACAAAACAAAACTAGAGTAGAACTAAAGTCAACAGATGGTTGACCATCCTTTATGAAAAAAGTTAATTTTTTTCCAATTTTTCCAACCAATTAATATCAGACTGGCTGCTGAAGTTAAGAATACAATTATAGAACAGTTATTTGTTCTGATATTTAATGGAAATGTCAAATGAGAGTGCAGCAGAAAAGGAAAAACCTCTCAATAAATCACAACACAAATCTTAAAGGGAAGTGAGATAATCTGCTTAAATGGTAGATTAATTACATCTGCCTTTGGACATCATGTAAGTAGTCAAGGGAGAGCCTTGAAGGCAGTAAGGCAGAAGGCAGTAAACACTGTAAAAGCCATTCTTAGTCTCTAACAACTTCCCTGTCAGTGTGCAAAGCCCAGCTCCGG
>VXBC01009144.1:94446-150015 GCA_013399945.1 Ploceus nigricollis | reverse complement strand
CCCCTGCCACTGGCGGGCAGGGAGCCGCGGCCCGCCCGTACCTCCTGTCCGGCCTTGCGCTGTGCCGCGGGCCCTGCGAGTGCCGGCTGCCCCTCAGCGCCGCCCGGCCGCCCTGGCTGCTGTTCCGCAGCCCGGCCCACGGCTGCTCCTCGGTCCTGTGCAGCGGCACGGAGGTGCGGATGGCAGAGATGACGTGGCCGGGGTAGGCGGACAGCGAGTCCTCGTGGTGGGCGCTCTGGTGGGCCAGAGCGCGGTCCGAGGCCGGGAAGTGCCGGCCCGGGCGGCGGTAGCCGCGCTCCCGGTAATAGGCGGGCAGGCAGGGCCGCGTCTGCTCCATGACGCCCCCGCTGCAGCTCCGCGAGCAGGCGGACCAGGGGCCCCAGCTGCCCCACAGGCCGGGCACTCCGCCGCTGCTGTCCTCGGCTGCATCGCCTTGCTCCTCTATCCTCTGCGGAACCTGCAGACACAACGCACAGGCTTAGCAATCGGAATTCACACTGAATAAGAGGGGAGCACGAATACCTCGGTGTTCAGCCATTCACTCTGCAGTCACAGGAGAAACAGAATGGCATAGGAAGTGACTTGTCTTATTCCCTGCCTGCCAAAGGACTGCCAGTATAGGAGGAGGTCTCCTACAGCCATCAACCATTGAGACAAAAAGTTTGGGGTTGGCTGTTCTGGGTTTTGGGGGGTTTGTGGTGGTTTTTTTGTTTTGTTGGTTTTTTGGGTTGGGTTATTTTTTGGTTTTTCTTTTGGACTATCTGGATAGAAATAGATTTTCTTTGTTCTCAGCAATGGAAAAATTGCATGATGCAAAGCTTGGAAATGTGTTAATATTACCAAAAGCAGGAAATAAGGTCATTTTTGGTAATGAAATTGGGTTAACAGACACTCACTGCTCTGCTGCACTCTGACGCTTCAACAATGGAGAGTGCTGGTGGTTGCAATAATATTTCAGGAACTCCCATCTAATGTGGAACTTTTTACAAAGGCAATAATGTAAGAGGACAGGTTGATTTCCAACCAACCCAAAATGCTGCTAGAGTTAACTCTTACATTACCACTCTTATCCCAGTCCCCGCATTACCACTTCAGGATGACCCGCTCAATCCTACGTTCACAGAAATCTCAGTAAAAGATGAGATAAATTGTTGGTCTGGAGTTCAGTGCCACTTAGTCCATACTCACCATTCAGCAGCACAAGGCAAGTGAAAGAAAGAACCCCAAAGGCAGAGGATCCTTCTCATGAAGGAAGCTAGGAAGGATTAAGAAGGGCAGGGTCTTTCCACAAGGAGAGTTAACCCCTCAAGCCAAATATTTTAAACATCCTGACCTTATGATTGAAAAGGTAGCAGCAAAACCAGGAGGTTAAAATCACCCATCCCCATCTCCAAGGTTTACCCATTGTTGGACCTAGATACACTCAGGATTTCTCAGTGTTTTGCACTGAGCAAAGTATTCAAACTTGCAGTTTTTCTCCTGCTTCTCTTGATCAACAAGCTGGATCACAAGTTTTTAAGCAGGTTCCCAATACCTGATTCTCACAGTTATTAATATGCAGAATATTCTTTTAAATGAGCATCCTTTAAGTAGTTCATTAATACTCTGAACAAGCTTTGTACCAACAAGCACACACATGCATCAGTTCAGCTGGGAGACAAGAAAAGGCACTGTCCACAAACATGTTTGCCATAGTTCTCCACCCTATTCTAGTGCAGCTACCTCAAAATGAGCTTTGGAAAGCCAGCCTTGTCTGTCTGTCACTTCTCCCCCTTCACAGCATGAGAACCTCAACCCATAACTTCCATTAATAGTTTTGCCTCAAACACGATTGTATAACAGCACAAGATCACCATCTGCATGCTGGCTCTCTCATGACAGGCACCACGCCGTGGTAGCTGAGCTGTGCCCCAGTGTGCCAGGGAGCACACACTCCTCAGCATCTGGCTGCAGACAGGCCAGGCTGGGCTGGAACGTGGTTTGCAGACATGGCTTGAATACAGCATTAGGATACAACAAGCAAGCCAGCACAGGGTTTGTGCTGCTGCTGCGTAATAGTCGGTTGTGGTCTACATAATCTGAAACATTTCCCCCCTCTGAGGTTGCTCTCACACTTTCATCACCAACCACAGAAAAAACTGCATTTAATTATAACTCCTGATTAATAAAAAGCATCTGCATTAGTGTGATATGTTACCCATTTCTCCCATGTCATTTGAAAACAGGAGCAGATGTCTCTGTATTTAATGTCTTTTTTCCTGTGCATACTCCATTTGGCATCAGCCTCTAAAAGCCAATAGCCTGTACAACCTAATACCACATAATGTCAAACTTAGAACATGCAGCAAGGCCCTTCTGGCTGCTACATTTGCTTCCATATCCAATAACAGAACACCACTGGCTCACACTTTGACCAACTAAACAAGCTATTCTTCAGTTTGTGATTTTTCCAGTGAATATTCACTGTCCATACTTACACTATGCATTAATGTGCTCTACCTCAGATAGAAAATGGTAATGACTACACACAGAGACACTCTTCTGGTCTGAACTCAGACTGCAGTAAAATTTACTTACTATAAAACTAATAGTCCTTTGTTATCAGACAAGATTTCACTTGTTTGGACTACTTAATCATTTCTACAATGGTTCAGTACACCTGTTTTTTTTAAATGCCAAAGACACTTAGGCAACAGCTAAAAATTATAACCTACAAGCAATTCAAGTTCTCACTAACATAAGAAATATATGTACCATTTTACAGAAATAGAAACTGAATAGTGAAAAGTGTCAACCTGCTACAGAGAGAACCTTTGGCTGCCAAACTTTGTTGCAGCAAGAATTGGTTCAGATAAAATGATGCTTCATATGACTGAAGGCAATGTAAAGTAATTACACACCCCCTATCTTCATAGTGAGAGTTGTAGACACAGCACAAGAAGGTTTAATCCAGCTAGTTAAGGAAGAACATAAAAATAAAACTTCTAAAAAGTAACATTATTATAATGTCTTATACTGATAGACAAATTTATCAATACTACTTAGTTGTAAGATAATATTTTAAGATGGGAATTTTCAGTAGCAAATCAGGGTATGAACTTTTATTTTCTTACTTTTCTTACTAATTTCTTACTCTGAGTAAGTATGGGCTACAGATGGATCTTGAGAGGAGATGATGTGATTGATGGCATAATCTACTCAGTAAATTCTACTATGAAAGACTGAATAAACTGAAGCTGCTTAGTTTAAGGAATGAAAAACAGAGTGGACAATAATGACACTTCCAAACAGTTTACAAAAATAAATACAGAGAGCTGTATTTATTTATGTAAACTGTTTGGAAGTTACTTTTCTCTTTGCAGCAAACTCATGTGTTGAGTGTGTTGTTTATAGCAAACACATGAATAACCATTTAGATTTCAATTCAGTCAAAGGTGATCTCAATGAAGCGAGGAAAACTACTTAGAGAGAAGGCAAACAAAGCCTGGGAACAAACTGCCTGAGGAGATCCCGGCAGCACTGAGGCCAATCCTAAAGCTCTACCAGGAAAATGAGGTGTTACTGACCCTTCCCCAGGGCAGAGGAGCTGAGTTACAGCACTCACAGGCCGGTTCCCCTCCTTTGATCCTGTGATTTCCAGGTAACTTAGCAGCCAAGAAGAAATTCTGCCATAGCTCTGTGATATAGCCAAGAAATTACAGGTGAAATTACAGGTGAAATTACAGGATTCAGCTGAAGTATTTCAGAACCTCTCAGACACACCACATACTCAGAGATCCCTGAGATTAGGTCTCTCCTTCTCTTGTTTTAAGAACTACCCATTAAAAGCACACTTTCTGAAAGAGTCTGAGCCTGCACTGGGGAATAAGTGAAATGCAAACTGAATTTTCTTGCCAAATTAAGTAATGAGAGTAAATTCTTTAAGAGAATCACATAGCCCATAAATAGAGAGAGATCAACCAACCCACTTAATCTACTTTCCTACAGTTCATGAGTGATTCCTTCTCTAAGTGACCTAGACTCATTCTAACTATAAGTGCACCACCCAGATTTTTATTTACTTCAAGTTAATCACAACCAAATATTTTGCTCTACAAACTCAATTTCCTTTCCCCTTCAATTTCCCCCTTTCTTTCTTTCCTACACATTTTCAGTTTTTTTGGAAGTGGACACAATTCTGTTCACTACATGCAGCTGTACAATAAACAATGTAAAGAAAAGTAAGACAAGTTTTCAGGTGTGCAAGTGCTTGCAATTTCTACAAATGCACCAACTCCTATTAATCTGCTATCAAAGATTCCTTAAATGAGAAATTTTCTTCATAATGACTGTTACATACCAAATATCTTCCAACCTGCCACCTTTTGACCAGTGAGTGGCAAATGGAATTGAGGCTGGATTTTCAGAAGGGTACTTTCAGGGTCACCCCTTCCTTTATTCACCAGTACCCTGCATTCCTTTCTGTTCTCTTCCCCAGTTTTCTTGTATTTTGTCACTTTTGTACACAGGAGCTGCGCTACATGTGGGTTTTATTCTAAAAGAGTTTGTTAGGTTTTTTCCTAAAATCATATGGAATTAAACATACTACCAGCAGGCTGACATAGATGACATTTTAAATAGAAAAATAGTTTATCTTTAATTCATGTAATTCACCAATCACTCTGATCCTGAGTCAAAAATTCAGCAAAAAGTAGGAGTACACAAAGTATAGAAATTCAATGCCAATTTCTAGTACTGCCTGTGTCAGAATTTAGAAAGAAGATCCACATCTCAGGATTTCAGCAGCAGTTGTTGAAACTATACTATGCAAGAATGTCCCTGAAGAGGAGACTTCACTTGAACTGAAAGCCACAGCTATTTAAAATGTAACTTGTTGTGCAGGAAGACAATGGCAGACAACACAGTACTGATCTGACAAACCCTAACTAAATACTGTAGGACACTTCATCCTGTTAAACTATAGCTTAAATACAAATTAACTGTTCAGAAAAGTAGGGGGGGGAATGCTTAGATCAGAGGCCCATTTAACTCAGTACTGTGTTTCTGACTGAGTGGAAGAAACAAAACTTTAGGAAACAGTGTAAGAACCAGGACATATTCAGAGATATCCAGGGTCCTTCTGCTTACAGCTAATCAGTAATTTAAGGGCCTCCTTCAGCTAAGCACCATATTGCAATTGTTTTTCATACCCACTACCGGACTTATTCTCCATTAATGCAACTAATACATTTTTTAGCATATTTTTAATCTTTCCTTCCAAAAGATTGCACATTTTATATTGAAAAAGTGCTTCTCTTTGCTCTGGTCATGCATGCAGCCTGAGCATTTGAGTATGTCTCCCAGATTTTTCTTAGTGTTAAAAGAAGAATGATCATTCTGTATTCTCCTTCACCATGCTATGATGTCTGATTTGCAATTGCTAAGACAATCCAGTTCCAGGATCTCTTTCTGAAATTCAGCAGTCCTAATCTGTTCAGTTTCTTTTTGCAAGGAATTCCTCATTCTCAGCACCTTTTCCACTCCTACATTCTTACACGGGTGTGCAGTGCTGCATACTGTACTCCAAATATGAATTAATGATGGAATTTCACAGTAATAATGATTATAATGCTTGGTGACAGTATATACCTTTTAGCCAGCTACATAATTAAGCTGTTATACCCTTTGCCAATCTTACAAAGTATTCTGTAGATATTAAGCTTGCTATAGCAATCCAAATTCAAAACTGAAAAGGTATACAAGACAATGGCAAGCCTTAAAGTTGGAAATATCTAAACCAAGTCAGACATTTCTGGTATTTCTTACCATTTCAGTTTAGATACAATAATGTTATTAGATTTCATAGATTTAATTTTTAACATATTATCCAGTAATTCTTTTTTCTGGGTAAATGCCCAGAATGGAAATGGACTCATGAAAAAATTAACTGCATCATATTCCTAAATATACATCTGAAAGGGATATAACAGGCATAAATATATATTTCTCAAAGCTTTATGGTATTACTTTCACCCAAAGGCAAAGAAATTGTATCCAGAAGAACATTTTATCACCTGCTCAGAAAAACGCTACCAGCGGTATTCACTGAGTTAACCCATATTGATATACTGGATGCAAAGTGGAATTAACAGAAGGCAGCCTGTCTTACTCTCAGCTGCTATTACCCTCTTTGTCCTCTGCTTCCCAGAGCAAAGAGCCCCTGCAAATTCTGTTAATGTTCCCCAAAACCCTTCAGGCTTTAGGTGTTCACTCACTCTCTTCCATGGTCCTTCTCATTACCCCACACATGATAACCCACGATATGACACCAAACTGTCCCTATTGTTAGTAAAGGAGTATCAAGGCACTTGGAAAACATGACTCCTTATTTATTCCATTACTCCAGGATTGCACTTTCTTTATCTTACACTTCTGACTAATTAAATGTTTCACTAGGGAACAGCCTGTCACAAAGGATATGCATGCAGCTTTTACCACAGCCAGGCTCAGGCTGACTGAGGATTCAAAACACCAGTGAAATAGTATATTGATACCCTTTAAAATGCATAGGTCATACTTGGGATGAGATGAACCCAGCATTCTTTAACACTCACCTTTCGTGAATATAATCAATCAATGATCAAACCAGAAACTAAGAGCTGGACTTCGCCTACTTAAAATTTCAAGAGTGTAAGAACAAAACCAGTCAGACCCCCAGAAATGAGACCTGAACTGCTGCTCAGGGCAGAGCATGCCAAATATTGAATGGGCTGAGGAAATGTTAGTTTTGTTTTAGAACCTGTTCAGGTGTAACCTTATTGTGTTTCTCTGCCAGTGTTGTAAACACATCTATGGAACTCCTTTAATTCTGTCACCAATCTAAGCATCTTAAGAGAATATTCTTCCAGCATTAGCTCAGCTGATTTCCAATAAAGTCCATACCTATATAGCTATGACAATTTCCCAGCAGCAAGGCTTTACAGTCCATGTTATATATGTTCATTTGCAACAACTGTATTTTTTATCCCTCTTATAAGAAACATGTGGGACATTGGTGGTTTGATAAAAAACAATTTACCAAGCCCCCCCCTCCCCCTAAAACTTGCAGATAACTTCTCTCAAGGCTAGCTGAAAAATGGAGCAGAGGCCAAACAAAACATCATGACACAATGTGTACATGTCTGCCTGGTTCGTGTGCTCAGCCATTTTAATCCTTCAGTGCATTTTGGAAGCCTTTAATCAGAGAAGTAGTAAACCATTTGAATTTTACAGTACATGGTAAGTGTAAATATTACCAGCTTAAACGATTTGGGTTTCCGTTCTTTGTATAAAATCTCTGTCGGAACATCTGTGCCTGTGAAGATTAAAGGGCTAAAAAGCCTGGAAATAGAAGACCTTTGTATTCACAAATCACTGAAGGGAGTTACAATGCCTGGACAGCTTAACTGCCCCTTCAACCAACTCTGACCACATCTGAAGAAACCTTAACATTATTTGAATAGTCTGGAAAGTAAACAGCTCTGAAAAAGGTTCAGAACAGTTTTTGTGCCAACAAAGCTTGAAGCTTCCCCCAAGTTTGGCTAATTTTTTCACACCAAGACCACCTCCATTGCACTCTGGGAGATTAGTGTTTTAAGTAAGAGGTTCCTTTCCACTCTTCTGTGAGACCATTAAGTGCTTTCAAGTAAGAGACAGCTCAGTCCTGACCTCACTTCTACCACTTCTATACAACCATTGCTTATCCATGGTAGGACTGCTTCTCATTTACAGTAAGGTAAAGATGATAACAATCAGGCCCTCACTATATCACAAATTAGGCTTCTTTACTTCTAAAAGCATTTCCTCACCATTCACTATCATTTGTGGCCTAGGTCACTAAGCTTATACTACCCTTGGCCTCCTCCAGGTCAGCCATCTACAGCTGTGACAAAGTTGTTGCCATTCTATTTATTTCTACACTTAGAAAAATCCTTTGGGATCCACATGTGGTAGAAATACACATTTTATTTATTCTGTAAGTGCTGTAGCACCTCTCCAGATCTCTCAGTGAGTCATCCACCCATTGCTCCAGAAGTAGAGAGGAGAAGCTGTCATGAAATAGAAAGCAACAATCCCTAACAGAAGAACTCATCTGTGAATCAAAAAAGTTTCTCATCTTTATCACCACTCTCATCCAAAGCTTGGACAGAACTAGCATGCAGAACTGCTCTGAAAGAAGATGAGAAACTTATCTATGACTCTGTAAGCTCACCTGCACTGGAATCCAACTTGAACTGTGATATTTTCATATTTTCTTCAAGAAAAACATAGAACTCCTTCTCTAAGCTTTAAGTCAGTATTTTTTAATTTAAAGATAAAAATAAAAGTTCAGAGGTCCATGATAAAGCAGGTTAAAAACAACAGAAATATTGGCCTTGATTTTTCAAAGAGTATATTCACATAAAATAATGTATCCTTATCCTGTCTCCTTTCCCCAAACAAAGATGAATTTTATTTCCTAACCACTTTAATCCACAACATCAAGGACAGGGAATTAGTAACAACACAGAGATAGCAAGAAAATTCTTTCAGCTGTTGTTCTAAATATTCTGTTGTACTAAAAGGCTAATTTTAAAGGAAAAGTCTTGTCGTGGTCTAAATCACATCTCCAGTTTCCTAAGGATTACTGCAATTAGAATAGCAACATCATTAGCTAGAAAGGCTCTATTTTACCAAAGGTTATGAAAGGAGCAGATGTATCTGTACAGTTAAAGTCAAGCAGCTGTGCTGAAGACAAGCAGATATACTGACCAGTGAAAAACTGCAAGAGAAATATGGACTCCCTTGCAGCTGGAAGTGTTTCATACAAGTGATGTGGATGAAAATACAATCATAATGGACAGCAGTTATCCTATAAACAAAAACATTACCAGAAAAGAAGGAGTGACACCTGTAACCATTTGTTGCAAAGGAACAGCAGCTGTGCAAATCCCAGTGACTCAGCCTCTCCAGTGCAATCCAGTTCAGTTACACAGCCCAGCCAGCCAGACCCCAGTGACTTTGCTGTGGCTCTGTTAGCAAGAGCTGAGTTCCAGCTCAGCAAATCCTGACAAGTTACACATTTGAGTCACTGCTGACCATGGGGCAGAGCTTCACCCTGCCTGGACTGCAAGGAAGAACACAGCCCTCCCTTCCAAGCCTCTGCTTTGGAGCTTATTTAAAGGCAAGGTGGTGACCAGCTGTGGTGGAGGTCCCAAGGTGCTCCTTACAGCTGTTAGGCTCTAGTCCTGGTGCCTGGCCAAAAGCCAGGCTTAGATATGAACTACTTTGTCTTACTCCAGTTTCCTCCAAGGAAAGACAGAGCAGACTTGCTTCATGCTTCACGTTGTACTCTCTTCTAGAGTGTTCAAGCAGCTGAACTGCTCAAACTGCTCACCATGAGCACATGAGAGATCTTGGCCACCTTTTCCTTCTCCCTGTTCCACTCTTTTCCCTCAGCTCTTGCTTCTGATCCTGGATGCTGTTCCTTATTTCTTTTGACTTAGCAGTGATGACCTCTCCACAAGGGTATTTGAATCCAACACAAGAGAGAGGGGGAAAAATAGCCAAAAAAACCCAAACCAATAAACCCCAACACACATCCCAAAGCACATTAATCTCAAAATGCTGTGAGGAGTATAGTCACATTCACTTGATAAATAGTTGCTTTTCATAGAAACATTGTGTGTCTGACAGAGATAACATCAAGTTTATTTCTTCTGTAATTTTGAGCCAGCAGAAAGAAATCACACTGAGCCCAGGGAAGCTCAAAATTCTGTAACAGTATTGTACTGCCTCAATGAAAAACTTGTAAAAATAAATCCTGACACTGCTTCCATACAATAAAAATCAGTTTGTTAAGACACTGCACCTCCATTGAACTCAATACTCATCTACAACTGAGTGACAAAAAGATATGCATCAATTCAAAGCAATTTCTGTTGCTTTAACACTTCTATTTAGTGCCATAACAGAAGCAAGATGTAAAACCAAAGCAACATTCATGTCAGAAATTTTATTTGGACAGACTTTACTACCATTTACATTACCAGTTTTGCTAAAATGAATAAGGCATAAATATAACTACAGCTTCCTTTCTTAACACAGAAACATATGATTAATCTAAAATCCACCCAGGAGTGACTTCTGGAAAGTTGGGAATACAGACTTCAATGGTTGTCTAGGAGAAGGACTGTTTACAGTTTAACCTTCAGTTCACCACAGTATGACACTTATCAGATAAGGTTAAATTTCAATAAAATAAGCACAGAGAGAGAGAACAGAGAGCTTGACTGCATCATGAGCAGCAGCAGGGCTGTTCATATGTCCAGTAGTGAGGATAAGGCAAGTAAATTGTTCAAATAATAAGAAAGATTTCAGTTTATCCAGCTGCAGAGACCTTGGCTGATTTTAAAAGGCAAGTGGCAATTATTTTGTTTCACATAAGGTGTCCCTCTTTTATCCTGTTATTGATGAGTATTTTGGCCTTGCAGAGTACACTTGATATTAGAAATTATATACTATGCATGAGGAATAAATAAGTTAGATTATTAAAAAAAAGCTCCAAGAGACTTCCAGCCAACACTGCAACTCCCATCTTCCGCAAAACCCCATAAAAGCCTTTTGCATAAGAATTTTTATTTCTATCTAATGAACATACACATTTAATGTATTTACATTACTGTACAAACCTGTGCCATTTACAGAGATAGGAGTAACATCTATAGATAGTTTAGTGACCTAAACTCAGATGTAAGAACATATAAAGAAGAGTTTTGTTTTCAGTTTTTGTGCACTTCTGACAGCAGAGACAGTGTTGATTAAAGTAAAGAAGCTCAAAAGCTATTTCTATATAAAACTCAGGTAGCCATGCATTTCTGGAACTAGAGAGTCTGTATTGGTCAATTCTGACTTTGTATGTCTGACAAACTTCCAAGACTTTCACGCAAAAATAATAAAGTCTAAAAGCAGAAAACATTGCTCAATCAAATCTTCTCCCACAACTTTCCCATTTGGTTTTATCATTTCCCCAAGTCTTAATTCCAATATGTGCAGTTCCCTGCTATGGAAGTAATTTGGCTCATTCTTCTAGCTATCAGTCTCATGCTGTTATGCCAGAAACAGATTTTTGTGTGTGCATCTGAGGAAGCAACCTGCTACAAAATGCTTAGCCTAATGCAAAATAAACACACAGTAAGAACTGGGGTATGGTCTAATGTTTCATTAGACTTCAGCTCTAGTTATTTGATTCCCCATACTGTACCCTTTGAGTGCGTATATGAAAGTTAGCAAACACCACTTTCATTATTGACTATTTTGTTAAAATTGTTCATCAGATCCCTCATCCTCCTCCTCTCCCTTTCTTTCTTTCTGCACAACTGACCTCCTCTCACATAGAAAGAACCCTGCTAAACAGCAGAGACATCCACTCAGAAATACACAGGAGATGTCAGCAAATATATGTTGGGGTTATTGCAGGAAAATAATAGAAAGAGCTTCCAGAGCTACAAAGCTGAGAACTGACACTCAGAAACACATCTGACTTGGCCTTCAGAGTTACTAACAGAGTTACTAGCCCCCTCTTGCATAGAGCTTACAGGTAGGGCAGAAGGTTTGTGAAAAGTGTAACAAATACAGAGTTCCAGTCTAAACAGTTTGGCATGAATAGAATCCTCTCCCGTAGGGTAAGAGCTGAGCATGACAGCCAGCCTTGGGGCCCTGTGAGATTGTCACTAGGGAACTTGTGCCTTGTTCTCAGTAAAAGGGATGTCTCCAAGGTGGTTACCATGCCCTTAAGTCCCTTTAACTAGTATAGAACACACTCCAGACCCGTGGCATTTCTCATTCAATTGAAAACAAAGAATCTGATTTTATCTAAATTAATTCCGGGGCTTCCCAGAATGAAGCAATTGTTTCTCTGAGTTACTCTATTTTAGTTAGTAGATTTATTCCCCCTAAGGCCATTTGGAAGCTGGACTGAAGCATCTCTCCACTGTCAGTGTTACAAAAGAATGTCTAATCAGACAGAGTACTGAAACCAGAGCAGCAGCATGACCATCTCAACTGCACAACAAAAGAGAAGAGATGTAAGATAGGCAAAAATACTAAATTGTCCTGCAGTTTAGAATAGAGCCCTTGGACAGCTCGCTGCAGACTGGACTGTGCCAGTTTCAGAGCACATCATTACTGACCTCATTTAACTTGTCTTACAAATAGGCTGCACAAGGAGTTAACAGGACTTCTGTCTTCTTCTGGAACTCTGACAATCAGACAGCTTCAGGTTTCTAGTCCATACCTGTGAGGCTATTGTCCAGATAAGTTTTTACCCTAAAGACAGTGGCACATACACATAAAAAAAAGCAAACCCTGCAAACTTGCCTTTTATCTCCTTTTAACAGTATAGTTTTCAAAAAAATACACATCCTGGATTATTATTTTAAAATCTGTAGTAAAAAGCAAACTTGTTTTTAAACAGGTTACTTGATACCTTCAATAATTAATTGGTTGTGTTTGAATACCAATAGATATGAGATACCAAGTGGTATTAAGCTATGAGAACAACATTGATATGAAGTGAATGTGGTGAGAGTGTGAAGAGAAAGAACAGCATTCAAGGGGTCTTGCCTCAGGTCTGTGGCAGAATCAGCAACATCTGCACATTGTTCCTGATAAACATTTGTCCAACACATTCACAGAGACCTACATCATGGAAATTCTAAATATCATTCAATCAATATAATCTTCTTTATATCCTTACCATGACAAGTGTTTTCTAATGTCAAACCTAAGTTTAAATCTATTTCTTCTCATCTACTCTACCACACGGAAAAAAACAGCCTTCTTTTTAGTACTCAAAAGTATTTGAAGGTTATATCTTCCCCCAGCACCAGTCTTCCAGTCTTTAGAATAAACAATATGAATTTGTTCAAATTTCCCTCAGAGGTAAGATTTTAAAATCTCTTAAGGATAATCCCTGCTGCTTTCTGTTTCCCTCCAAATTGTCCACTACTTTCCTGAAAAGCACTGCAAAAACCCAAGGATTCCAGCCATGATCTCCCTAATGCTGAGCAGGATGGAAAGTGTGCAGGCTGCGAGCCTTCTTAGAGATGCCAATGTCTAGGATGAGTGAACCATCCACAAGAGCACAACAGGAAATTCCAGCAGTTTCCAGCTCCAATCTCTAGCAATTTGAATAGCAACAGAGTGGTTTGGGTCCAGCTTCTGTTTCAGACATTTCTATCTCCGCAAGAGAAAGAGCTGCCTGTGAGCAACTGGGTGGTTCTCTACTCACTCCATGTCTGCTCTCACTCACAGGAACTCTTTTTTCCATGTCTTGCATGATGAAAATGCTCCAAAGCTTTAGTAACTATTTGTGACCTATAATACTCCACACAATTACTCAGCTAAGTAACCATGATGAGCCTCTTTCAACCACGTATATATTTATTCAAAAAAAAAAAAAAAGAAACCAAAAAACCCCCATATGCACAAACAGAAGCCATTTATTCCCAGAACTTTTTTCAGATTGCATTGCTTTACACATCTTACTCTATAATGTTTTCACATTTACCCTTCAGTAAACAAAGTCTGAATGTTTCTAATGCTTACCTTTCTGTGTTCAATTGAAGGCTGTGGGATGACAAGCTGAAATCCCAGCACTGCTAGGGAACTGAGAAGTCTGAAAAGGCAAACAGTGAAACAGAACAGATAATTGCCACTAATACAAACCACACATCTACAACATCTTACAGGGCTCCACACTGCACGAAGATATTTAAACACTTGAATACCATTGCTAACCAAAGCAGACTCACTGAACTGTATGAAATGTTCTTATCAAATTCTGTTCACAGCAGGCTCATACCTGAATGTATGAACCAGGTTCATACATAGATTTGTCCAGCTATAATGCAGAAGTGAACCAAATAGAATCCATTGATAGTATTTCATATAGCTTCATGTTTAAATTTTAAAATTCCTGGCAGTGCATATTTTAACTCCTCAGCATTCAGTGTGAAACTGACATATGCTTTGCAAGTTTTCTAAAGTGCTAAGTAAGAATTCACCCATGTATGGACCACATCTGCTTCTAGCTCTGGCTCCTCATTTTACAGATGAACACTCCACCTTCAGCACACAGGAAAGAGAAAATATGTTCTTCCCCAGCTGCCTAACACTTGTGAAAATTGAATAACCTAATGGGCACAGAAGATGGAAAGCAGCAAACACAGCCCACCAGAGACTCAGGATAAGCAGCCAAGCATCACCCCAGTCCCAACATCTTCAGTCTGAAAGGAGTCATAATGGGAACCAAGCCCAAACAAACTGTTCTGTCAAGCCTCACCCCTTTAGTGACTCCTAGGAGCCTGTTACAACTTAGGCACAGTTAGCTCAGTCTTTTGTTTGCTATAATTTGCAACAGAGTGGTTTGTCTCCTTCTAACAAGCCCCTTCACAAGAAAACATGGACAGGTATGGCAAATAGGATCAAGGTATCTTTATTTGTACCAGGAGCTTGACTTTTCAGTCTACAAAGAGTATGTATAAGGGGGAAAGCTGCTAATGATTTGCTGAATTTCAATGCAGAAGTAAAACTGATGGATTTGGATACAAAATACATCTGCAAACTAATGGACCAGACAAAATCCAGCTGCATTTCCTATTCACAGCTCCTTCCTTTGCTCCCTACCCAATAACCCTTTAAACATTTCTTATTGTTTCAGGTATTTTCTGAGACAGACCTCCTAAAGAGAAAGGGTTTTTTTTAATGCTAAGCATTTAATTACCACCAATACAAATATTCTTCTGCTAGGGAGAATGTTTATCTTGTGTTTTCTGTGTTTGTTCTTGCTTATATACTGCAAAAGGAACAACTATGTAAGTACTGATTGCACATGGCCTATCATCACCTCACCATCTATGCCCCTCTCTATCAAAGCAATAAACCAGTGAAAGGCTAGAAAAAGTCATTACTTCTTTACTGCCACATCAATTTAGGGGGGAAAAAAAGAAGCCCTTTAAAAAGTGTGTTAGAAGGAAGTCTGGTATTTCACAAAGCTATCATTTGTGATAAAACAAAATACAGAGGAGGTGGCTGAAATCAGAGCCAGTGTAAGACACTACAAAGAAATCACAGCAGGAGTCAAAACATGCAGTTCAGAGCAGGAACCAATCACACAGTGGTACATGGAAGCCAAAGGCACAAATGAATAAACTGATTTGCAAATCACACCTGAAATCAAAGGCAGAAATAGAACTCAGACCTCCAAACTGCAAAATTACAGCATCAAGTCTGTCCAGCTCAGCTGCTTATCTCTTTTCTAAGTGTTCAAGTGATCTCCCAACTCTTCTCAATGAAAAATGACAAGCATCTAAGTAGGTGGAGTGCAGTGTCTGATAGGCCCAGCCTACATCCTCTGCAAATTATATTTAACTTCCATCTCAGAGCCTTCGTACCCACCCCTGCTCCCTTATGGCTTCTGCTCCCTAGAATCCCTCAGAGCATGTGAAAGAAAGTTCAGATTTTCCATAAGGAAATGAATGCTTTCATCCTCAACAGGACAGGGTTTTTCTGATCAGTTCGACAGTCTACAGATTTCCATGTGTAAATTCTTCTGAAAACATGCACAAGGTTGTGAGTTCTGAGCTGAATGAGAACTGTAATCTTCAAAGCAAATTACTTACCAGATTAAAGTTTTCAGTTCTAAACAGCAAACTTTTAGTATATGTGTGATTACTCTGTGCCAGGCTTTTGCTGCCCATTCTTTGAGGAGGTTGCACTGCAATCACCATCTGTATGTATGTGGCTCAAGGACAATAAAGATAGATTTAAAATTTGCTTCTGTATCTGCAATTTGATCTGTCAGAAACAATGGTATCAAGCTACTATTTCAAACACACAGAAAATTTGCCAGGAACACTTAAGCTATCCTGAGGTAAGCCCCTAGCTTCAAATCAGTGTGTGGCAATTTAATTTTTTTAATGTTATTTCCCTCAGCAGCTTGCTTTGGCTAGGTTCTCTGGACTAGGCTTTTTTATTTGTCACGCGTGACTAACTTTAAGCCTCCCAAGTTACAAAAATAGGCTTCTCCAATTTCAGTGGGCTTGGTTCAGGTATCCTCACAGTGCAGAAAAGCCAAAAAGAACAAGTGCTTCTCAAAATAAGGCAAAACTTTCCAAGTATACCTGAACAGGTGAGGTACTAATTGCAGCTGATTGATGGCTGTATAACTCAGGCCTCTAGGAACCTTGCTGGTACAGCCCCTGCTCTCACAATTAAGGCACTGTTTGGAGCCAAGCACCCAGTTTGAAGCAAAGTCAGACTTTAAACTCTCTCACTTTCTTTTCTGGTGTTGCCAGTAATATAAAAACATAAAAAACAGAAACTTAAATATAAGCATACATATAAACAACTGGGAAAGACTTGGAAGCACAAGCACAAAGCAAAGCAATATTAGGTCTATTGTAGGAGTAGCATGAAAAATTTTGCAATTTAACACCTCATTTAGGAACACCTCTCAGAGTTCCTCCTAGTCAGTGCAGTGAGTGTTAGCCCTGCATGAATGAAGCTAGAGGGTACCAAAGCAGATCTCTCACATGTTGCTGTCCCTTAGGAGCTGCATTTTATGGAGGAATACTATGGCCAAGTGTGGATTGTCCAGATACAGGTGATCAGTACTGACTAGTGCAGTATGGCTCTTGTCTCAAATTCCCAACTTCCTCCCCAATCTGCTGAACAGCCCAAGGCTGGGACAGCTTGGGAGGAGCTATGCAGGTCATGTTCCAACTGGAAAGATAACACTGGTAGTGTCAGTAATGTGTGACAGATCCATTTTGATGGAGAATCTGCCCTGGCATATTAGGAGGACGCCAAAATTGCAATTCAAATATTGATGTCTCAAACTCAGGAGAAGCAAGGTTGGAGCAGAGGTGTCACAGTAACTCCATCCCAAAGACAGAGCACTCAGCTGTCATTCTTTGCAGCAGGTCAGCCTGTGTTTGTGTGGCACCAGGGCTGCCTGTCTGCTCTGAATCTGCTCGCCCAAGGACAGGACAGAACCGGACAGACCAGCTTAGAAACAGCTGAATGTTTCCTTTGTTAGGAAAGCTGTTTGAAAGGTCTTTCCTATGTTTGCCCACTGGCAAACTGTTTCAGGAATGCATAAGACAAATCCATGAATGAATTGCAGCACAGGTACTAAAGCATGTAAATCAGCAATTTAAGCCCAGTGACTGTAATTGTACAGCCTCATCAAAAAACACAGGAACTTTCCAGTAATACAGACCATCACATTGGCACACACAACAGATGCTCTAAGCATGAACAAACACTGAGAACTTTCTTTTTTCACTATCACCAAAGAATGCTATGTCTGGTATGCATATACTTGAGTATTTGGTCTTGGGACAAGATTTCTATTTACCCTCCTACGATACAGACACTTTTAACAGCAGAGCAAGAGACCACCAAATTGAAATTTACTGCAGTGTGTTAAGAGCACACTAAGTAAGATCTTAAATGTTTTATTGCATCACTTACCTCAAAGAAACGATTAAACTGTCTACCATGATCTTTTAATGCAAGGTGTGTTGAAGTGAAAAATACCTCTTCACTGTGGTACAGCACAATGACAATCACACACAAATCCTAAAAAAGGAAGGAGAAAAATAATTAACACTTTATTCAGTATTTCCCAGGATATGTATAAAACTGCATACAGACCTACATTAGTCATCTCTACTTTAATTCTTGGGACTCTATTGCAATTCAAACTGAATATCCAGTGTATGTTACAGAAATAAACTTATGCACACCATTTTTTGCAACAGAATTTCAATATTTCCAAAGTGCTCTGCAGAAATACTGTGGGATGCAAAAGCTTGGTTTGATTCCCAAGAAGGCAAATCTGATGTTAGATTCACTTGCCTTTTTAATTTGCATTCCTGGTATGTCACTTCTATAACAACAAAGCAAACAACCTCATTTAAATCTTGTGTTAATAAAAATCATAGAAATGAAACTGGGTTACCAACTTCTAATGTACAACAATATTATTAATACACTCTGCATCTTGACAGCAATGCAAGGATAACTGTGCATGCTTATACAGTTTGCAGAAAAAACCTGAAGAGCAGTGTTGTTTCCTCTACTGCAGATGGAAAACCTGTCCACAATGAAGTTAAATGCCTTGCCCACAGTCAAGGAGGAAATCTGGAGTTAAACAGCATTGTGAATGTAAATTTAACTGATCCTTATTTCTAAGTACTATCAGTGGATCACAACTACTGTGAACACACAGAAACCCTCCTAGCCCTTGGGAGGATTACCCAAACACACTTTCATTTGTTTGTAATAATCTCAAATGTTCATACATCTGGGAAGTTCTTATTTTAGTAAATTTGAAATCATATATTGGGCATCTAAAATGCACCAGGATTTTCAGATGGGAAAGAGATCCTTGCAGTAAGGAAATACAGCATAAATCAGAAGGGCTGGTGGGAGAGTGGCAAGGAGGGAGGAAAAGAGGAAATAAAACACTACTAGAACATAAATCATACATTTCAAAACTTGGTCAACCACTGTCTGTATCTTTCCCTTTACAAGTGGCTACATGCTGAAATGCAGTGGAGTGAAGAGAAACAAGAGAACATTGCTGTTCACAGATAAAGAGCTCTCAATTTCTGTCAGACAGCCAGATAATTGAAAACTGCCTAGAAAGGGACAGGACTGACAAGAACGTAAGAAATGTGCAGTTAGACAAAGTACAGATCCTGCTGCTAGGAAAATGCAAATGGTTTGCAGGTAACTGGACAAGTTAAATATTCCCCACGCTCTCCTGAAAATCAAACAACAAATTTGGTTTAGGAAAGCCCAAAATACTTGTAACATCTTCAAAAGAGAATTCCACGATTCATTAATTATTTGATTGCTTAGTTTTTTAAATGGAAGGCATTAAAAGTTGAGTACTTGGGAAAGTATCCACAACAAAAGTTCCATATGTAACAGGTTTGAGTTAGTCCTGTGAAGAAAGCACTAAGGCTGAGCTAAACTTCATCCTCTCCTGCAGTTTCACAGTTGTCAGTAGATCTCAGAGGTTTTCTCAAACTTCTTCACCGTTTTCACTACTTAACACTGTAAAATTGGCTTGTTATAAATGGGAAGCACTTCTGACAACAGATTTTTAGTCTGAATCTCCTGACACAGTACACACCATTTGAGATTTTAGCACATCCAGTAAAAGCTGCATTCCTTTAAACATCAGGCAAGTCCACACATCCAGCACCACCACCAGGCATCGAGAGATCCCCTAACACAGGATTTACTAATTCTGAACTGAGCAGGAAATAAATGTCTCTCTGCTTACAACCTGACTCTTAATTACCAGGCATACTGAGGTACAATAGTTGTTTGTATCACTTATTGAAGATGGAGAATCTGTCTGTAACATGGATTGTAACCAACATGGTTTCAAGTTCTTATCATCTTGGTTTTTTTCCAGATGTACTCTCTTTCAGATTTTTCACTCCACAATAATCTTTTCATCCAACAACCTTGTATGGAGTGACACAGTCTCAAAAGAACACTGCTACGGGATACAAAAACACTGAAAAAGCAATGTACACTCCCTAATCCCTTCTATAAACTGCACCTCGTTTGAAAAACAGGAAAGATAATATGATAGATCTAGTTTTGCAAAGAAACAAGAGAAGGACCAGAGTGTTTCTGGAGACTGTTCTTAAAAACAGTGCCTAAAGTCCATGCATATGTTTTCAATTTTTTCAGTTCATTTGTATCTTCATTGTCAATGGCAGGCTGCGTTACTAACCCTACTTTCAGCTGCACTTCAATGCCTTTTGCAAAACACCTCTTACCACAACTCACAGATGCATTTCTTTTGAAATATCTTTTGTAGCACATAGTGTAAAAACTGCTAAATATTTAAGTGACTTTAAGAGCTTGTTTTCCAGATTGTTTAAGAGCTTGGGTGCTTACTGCCTACTGAAAGGCATGTCATTTTGGCAGTGGTGTCTTTGATATGAAAATGTGCAAACGTGACAATCATTTTCCCTCTAGAAGATCCAGGGCAAAATGAATACCTGAAATGGCTACACAGTTAACACTGGGATTGAATAACATGAATTTGGCAGGGAAACTTTCAAAAGCCTGATGAAGTGTACTTGTGTTCAATAAGTCTTGCATTGTAAAAGTCAAACTGCCTTCCCAGAAGGGGCTGAAAAGCACTATAGACCTTTCTAGCAAAAAACTCTCTAGTAACCCTGCATACAGCAGAGTATATATTAATTTCTTAACTGGAACAACCCAGACTCTCCTACTTCACAGAGTCAGCAAGACCTTCTCCACTGCATTAAAACATTTGATTTTTCAGCAGTGTTCCCCATTTCACTCCCAAGCTGGATGAAAACAAGATTGATCTGTGAAACTGGGCGGAGGAAAAAAAAAAACCAACAAAAACACACCCTCCCAGAAAACCAATCAACTAAACCAACCAACCCACCTCACAGGATGGAACAGAATACAAACCTCTCCAGAACCACGGGGTGACAATGAAAGGAAGTAGTGTTTCATTGCATATAATAAAATGTGCATTAGGTCACAGAAATGATTAAAGGACCCTGCTTAAAATCTCCTCCCCTTTCACACTGCAGGTGGGTGGTTGTAACACCTTCCAACTGCTGCTGCTGTCTCAGCAGTTACCCTACCGAGCAATGAGCCAATCATAACCATCCCTTAACCTGATATTTACTGACATTTACCCAGATCCTTTCTCACAACATTAGAAAATAAAAATATCAATTTGTAATGGAGATTTCAAAAAGGGGTGGGGATGGAAAATGGCAATAAAAAACCTAATCTAATAAGCTCATAGACAATCACAGAAATTTGCTGATAAGGACAAAAAAAGATTTCTCAGAGAGTTAAATGACACAATACACAGAATTATCCGGACAGACACCACAGATACAGAAAGTTAAGAAAAGAGGAAGAAAGTTCTTCTGAGAAGCCAAAGATAAAGTGTTACCCTTCAGCTAATTAACTTCAAGAAACGTCTTCCTACTAAGAGGTTTGAAATTTTGCAGAAAGCCAATGTTATCCTAACCTCTTAATTATCATGGGACTACTCACATGTGGCTTTTCATGTGACTGTACCCTTTGTGTATTGTGAGTGGATGGTATTTCACTTCCATGAATTCCTATGTCATTTTAGCATCAATCCATACTTCTTGTAAATCCTGTCAACACATCCACCTGCACCTATGTTTCAGCTGTAACAGAAATTCCTGAACACGTGCATGTATACAGGACCTACTTAAACAATCCAAGCCCCTCTATTTTAACTCACAACAGGAATGTGAGATTCATCATATAGAAACAGACAGAAACTCAACCAAGTTCAGAAGTGCTCTGAGCTTTTAGCCTCTTTTACCTTGGTGACTTACATATATATGAAGCCAACTTCAATTTCCCTCAGTATTTATCTTGTTGGCCAGATTATGTATCTTGCCAGCTACTGACAATGGCAACCTGAAGCAAGTATGAAAGTTGAGCATTGTTTCAAAGTCATGTTTTCACTGATAGGAAAAGTTCTAATTTTGTTGGGGTTTTTGTTTGGTTGGTTGGTTTTGGACGGGTTTTTTTGTTTTATTTTTTTGGGGTTGGTTGTTTGTTTTTGGGGGGGTAGTGCGGGGTAATCATAAATAAAGAATATCTAGAAACACTTGAAAGAGCCTATCACACCCTTTAAGACTGCCTTTGAATCTGTTGCCTTGCACATTTGTAAAGTCTAGTGTATCTGTTGGTTTAGTTGTTCAAATCTATTAAATCATGTTCAGTCCAAGTCCTTTGGATTGCATCCAAAATTCACTACATTCGCAAGACTTTGATAAAGCACTCACAGTTTGCCAGGTTTATCTAGCTACACAATTTGTGCATACATCCAACAGCTTGAACTGCAGCTGTTGACACCTACCACCAGAGTTTTAATCTCTTCAAATATTCATTAACTACATTAAAACATACACTTGTCTCTGAAAGCTGCATAAAAGAGAAATCTAGCATTAGATCTGATGAAAAGTTCTGATACTTACATGGAGAAAGCATTTTATTTAAGCAAAAACAGCAAGTTGCTCCACCTAACCCTGCAGGTACCTTTCTTTTTCATTTTAAATGCTTTGAGAACTTTCAGGTTCTCCTTCTGGGCGTGCCCACAACTACTGCAGTCCAAGAAAGCTCAGTGCCTGTCTCCAGTGTAAGCTTGATCAAGATCCAGTTTTCATTTCTTCGCCTAAAATCTCACACGCCGGGAGTGCAGTAAGTGTGCTGCACAAACAACATCATACCCCGGGCAGTTGTGTTCGATCGCAGCCTCCGGAGCCGCTCGGGGCTCGCTGAGGCAGCCCCGGCCGGGCGGGCAGCGCTCGGGGCGCTGGGGAGCGGCAGCGCCGCTCTGCCGGGACCGCGCGTCTGCACGGGGCACCCAAACCCGCAGCGGAGCAACAACCGGGAGGCCAGAGCCGCCCTGGGGTACTCAGCAGTTTTGGTCCCGTTTCTAGAGCTTCAATTCAGCAAATGTTCCGCTTCTCAGAGAACAAATTCAGCTCATTTGGCTGGATTTCAGTGGAAGAACTGTGTAACTCGATTATTTGGCATCCGACACTATAATATTTAATTGTTCTCTGAAAATACCCTTTACCTTCCCTTCTCTGTCTAAAGAGGTACTGTAGGAATCTTGATACCAGCCTGTCACCATTCACTGGTTGAAGGAATTTCAACTCTTGTCATAGCTGTTGTGGATAACTAGTGCAGAACAAACTGGAAAGACCTTATATAAGACAAGTGTGCAGAGACTGAGCAGTTCTGTTCCCATATGAAAGACCTTACTCAATGTTCAACTGGCATATTCCACTTGTGCTATGTAATGTGGTTGAATATTCCCTTTGCCCACAGATCCACTAACACTCATTGCGCACACAACCATTAAGAACTCTCTGTTCTACACTTAACCACCCCAGAGAACTGAAAGGTTCTAGCAGTTTCAGCACTTGAAAACCATGAAAGCCATCACAGCTCTACATATTAGAAATCATTACCTCTTCTAACATAATACATTACATATATTTTAATAAATTTTCCTTTCCTTGTAAAGAGCTTTTTGTTACAATCTGCATCTTCTAAACCAAGAATGTAGAAGGAGCTGAACATGTAAGAGGAAGGGGGAGATTACATGTTAAAAATCCTTTTCATTAAACAATCTTTCTTGACCATTCCTTAATCCCGATCAACACTCATCTGATTACTGATGTAGAAAGATATGGAAAAAAATAACATTGAACAGCCTAAAAAGTCAGGTAGAACTACCTGAAATCTCTATAAGCATTGATACAAAATAGGTGAATCCCTCATTGTTATGACAAGCAAGAGAAACAAATCTGTGTGAACACTGCTATGACTGAACATTGAGAGTCTTGCCTACAAAATGAGCAGTAACAGCACAAATTTGTTTTCAATGAGTTCCTGATCTAAATACTTTTCTACCAAGTGTAAGTAGGTGGAATGGTGCTTTAGATTTGGTTCAGGTACTGTTTTGACACCCACTCCATTTTGTGGAAACTCAGGTAAAGCTGTCTGCTGTGACTGGTAGTTAGAATGCCCCGGATGGAAATAACTGAGAGAAGGATTATAAATGAAATGTCAGTCTGCAAATCTATTTATTTAGTAGAAGTCTTAATGATACTGATATTGCAAGGCATATAACTGCATTTCAGAACCACTAGGAATAATGGAAATTTCTTAGAGCCTCTGTTAGCCATAATAATTTCTTTACCTGTAAATATGTCAAAGAAATTTAACTTTTCTTACACTCTTTTCAGAGAGCATAAGAAAATTTAATCTTTAACCTTCTTTAATGAAGGTCATTTTCTGAATTAAAGAAAGGTTGAAAGTTAGAAGGTTTTCCTAGTCTGCCTTAAAAAACAGGCTCTCAACAGCATTTAACTGGTGGTTCTGAAGACCTCTTGTCTTTTGCATGAAAACTGAGGACCCACCAGCTCCACTCAGAGAGTTGTAACACACCCTGTTTAAAAAGGTCAAAGAAAACAAGTATTTCAGCAAAGCTAATTGAAGGCACATGTACAAGGAAAGTAAAACACAACATATTTCAGGAGTATAATCAGCTATTTCTTAGTAATGCAGCTGGGAGACACCCCTCTCATTATGTAAAAATCATGTATATTACATAATTATTGTGAAGTTAGAAGATACCTTCCTTTTGCAAAAAGGAAACATGATTTTCACCCAGCTGTTTAATAAGAATGTCTGTCTGGCAGATACAAGTCCTTTTTTTTTCATTTTTTTAAACTGCTTCCCATGAGAATGGTGTTCAAGAAACACTGTAAATACATGCCTAAGCATCAATATCCTCCATGTAGTAAAAGAAAGGACAAAATATAGGAAGCCGTGCCTCGGAGAATAATCTTTAAAGTATTAGGCAACATTCAACATCATTTATAGGTGAAGAACAAGTGTTCCTGTTGCTAATGTACCCTCTGAAAGAAATATTTCATTTACTAGTAAATAGATGTGTGTGTCATTAGCCTACTACAATTAACTCTCTGCATTGTTCCAACACAAATAGAAAAACTGATGTAAACTACCCTTTCCATAAATTAGAGCTGATTCACAATAACAGGAGAGTAAAAGGAGTCAGCAATTCCTCTGTGAACTCACAGAAACATTTCTGACAATATAAAAATCCTGAAATTCATAGCTGTGACTTCCTAAGGAAGGAATTAAGCAGTAGAGGAAGGCTTAAATATATCACAGTTCTCTATTAACTTTTACAAAGT
Organism: Ploceus nigricollis; assembly: GCA_013399945.1. Taxonomy (NCBI): domain Eukaryota; kingdom Metazoa; phylum Chordata; class Aves; order Passeriformes; family Ploceidae; genus Ploceus; species Ploceus nigricollis. The sequence continues at coordinate 125,155 of VXBC01009144.1, read as the reverse complement.
TCCTTCTGTTCTACTGGCATGATTTTTGAGGTGTGACCAGTGTCAGAACACAACATGGAGGACAGTATGAGATGTGGACTTGTAATCTTTGCTGGCTTATTCAGAAATGAAACAATTTCTTTGCTGTATCAGTGGGAACCATCTCTCTGCATAAGTAATACCTCCAAATAACAATGCTTTCTGGGAATATTCCTATATTATCCACAGCAGACAAGGATAGAAGTGTTTCAGTACAGAGACACTGCAAAGTCAAACCAAACCACTTTTGAACTTGTTCATCAATCTCTAATGGCTAACCTAAGCCTTCTTAGTGCTTGGAAGAGATCTCTTTGCATGTCCCAGTTACCAGAGAAAACAGACTTGTCAAGAATGACTCAGTATTTCTCTTCTGGGTAGCTATTCATATGCACTATCATCAGAGCTGTTTAATTTTCTAAAGTTAAACTCTATGCAGAGGAACAGTTACTAACTGGAACATGCACCTATAAATACAACACAGGCATCCTATTGAAATCAGCAGGAATATCCCTGGGATTCAATTTCAAACTTCAGCTACAGTGACTCCAAGGGCTTCTGTAGCATCATTCTTGATGTACTAAACTATAAATGGGATAAAAACCATTTCTGGGGAACTTCAGAGAATTCCCTGCCTGTTATGCAACCCTCTGCCTTGAGTTAGGCATTCTGAAGGAAGGCTGGCATTCCCTCAAGACTGAATGGGTCTTTGACACAGAAGAACTATTAGGGGAAAAAACCCCAAACAAACCCAACCCAAACCTATTTGTTAGTACAGATAAAAGCAAGGCAATTCCATGTCAGTTTATTAGTCCATACACTTAGAAATAAAATACATTTATAAATGGATATAAATGGCCAGGCCACAACCCAACAAGTCTCTCTCCCCTGCAGTTTGGCAGCAAAGGAACAATGTCTTGGTAGCCCAAGGACTATCCCCAGTGTTTCAGTGCAGGGCTGCACTGCAGACCACTGACTCCTGTACTTTCTCTAATGGAGATTAATGTGGGCACACATCCCAAATAACTCATCAAATCCTTTTCTACACAAGTTTTCAAGGACAAGTGTTTTAACATACACTTCAATATTTCCTTCCACCAAAACTGGAAGGAAAAACACCACGGGTACCCACTGATGAACATTTTGTACCAACCAATGTCCAAGAAAAAGTGACCAAGGCTTTCGTAATAGACTCTAAACATGATGAAAGTCCTCTTCTGCAGTCAGCAAACTGCTTTATTTTGGCAAAAAGAAGAGATTTCTCTTTTCTGTCATGCAATTCTTACATGATTTGGGCTTCACTTCAATCAGTGACCAGTACTGCTCAGGTGACAGCTCTGTTCAACTCAGCTGTCATGAAAAAGCTGAGCAACAGCTTGGCTGTGCTGTACTGTACTGGGGCATGGAGGGGCACAGGTGCACCATCCTAAACATTTAAACAACACCTTGTCCTCTAGCATTTGGGGTAATTTGGGCACTAAACACTTGCTAAATAGTTTCAGTACATGAGAGCAAGACAAGGCTTCAACTGACCAGAGGCCAGACACAAGGATGTAGAACTTCTCAGGTACCCATGTGGGAATATATTTTAGGGACCATGAAAAATAAGTGACACATGTCCAAAATAAACAATGCTGAGATTATTGTGTCACCTTGGTAACTGCTGAACATGCCTTTGCTGAATAAAGCATTAAAAAATCAACTGTTCACATCAAGGAAATATCATATACAGTAAGACTTAGATGTTTTATTTTTTAAGAGGAAGTATAGAAAACTGCTAGATCATGGACAGAAAAACAGCTCACCGTGTAGCTTACACATCTTCATTGTGCATTTCTGAGTCTAGGCTCCTGAAACATCTTGAAATGAATGAGTTGTGCAAGATTGTCTAAATTACGTTGATATTAAATAATACTATAAGAATGATGAGATTCTAATTTATTTCTGATTAAAGTTCTCTCTGATGTGAGGCTTCCCACATACTGGTACAGAAATGCAACAATGGAATTCGAAGATTTATTGTTTTCTTTTATGTTTGTACATAATGATGAATAATAGGTCTAATGAGAGATCTTGCAAGAGCACTGTGAAATTAAGTCTTTTTTTCATCATTTTGAAATAGAATACCAGGGAACTTCAACCCAACATGAAACAATAAACTATCAATGGATCTCTGACAGCCAGCTGGAAGAATGGCAATAAGTTATCTTGTCCATATTTTGCAAATATTAAATTCTGATGCAAGTAAATACAGGGATGACTCAGAGAATACACTGAAGAACTGTTTCACAGAGGTCTATTTAGCTTTCATCCACAATAAAATTTAGATGAAGTCTCCAGCACAACAACACAGACATCCAATATGTTTATCTGCTGGGCTTGATATATATAGAATCTTACAAATAGTTCAGTTCCAAAACTGGACTGGCAACCAAGATAGTAGCATCACATGCCAATTGTGCTGCCAAGCCTTTACCACTTAAAGGGGTACATTTGCAGAGGTGCATCTCTTTTCTATGGGAAGAAGATGTTGATGGAGAAAAAAGGAAAAAAAATAAGTTACTAAGCTTTAATTAGTAAAGATGACAAACAACACTATCCTTGTGTCTTTTTGAGAAAGAGAAAATTAAGATTCAGCATGATTAGTGACAGCTGAAGAAATGTAAAATCCCTATGTTCAGAAATCCAGAAACAATTTACATTTTCAATTCTACCCCCAAGACTGAACATAATTTTCCTGAAGTCCTTATTTGGTTCAGGTTCCAGAAATATCCTAATGCTTGTATCAATCATAACCTCCATGTGGTGAACCCTTCAGCCTCCTGCATTTTAAAGCTGAACTGCAAGATCCTTTAAGTGTTGGGAGAGGGAGCTGTTTATTCTTATCCTGTCAGCTTGAAAGGGATTTTAGACATCCTACAAATCTTGTCTTGCTGCTATGCCTCGTGTGCTCTGGTGGTCTAGATGACAGTTAGTATTTCAGTCCATTTAGTGTAAACTGCATGAACTGTTACACTCCTACAGGAGATACCAGTCCTTGACAAAAAACACAAAGATAATCATACATTCAAGGAATCTTGGGCTATCATTCAGTGAGCAGAGAAGTCGAAACCTTTCACCAGCTGCAGATCAAAATCTCCCTATTAGGAAATTTATAGTTTGGAAGATGCCATCCAGTGGTCTGTGAAGAATGACTTTATGGTTGACAGATAAAAGATGCAACCTTGCAGAATCACCAACAGCCCTTGTCACCCTTGCTAGCAGCATTATTCAAAAAACCTAAATAAGTCAGGAAGATGCCTTTTTGACTTCCAGTTGTCCTTTTCAGGTCAGGTTCTAGCCTTGAGTTTTTCTCAGCCTATAAGTAAACTTGATAGTGCTTCCAATAGAGGTTTGCTTCCAATAGTGCTTCCAATACTCTGCTTCGAGAGCAGGAGTAAGACATGATTGTAGTCTGACTTTGAAAGAACTGAATCAACTTTGCTACTTGAAAAGTCATTCACCAGAGCTAATGCACACAAGTATCCACTCTTATATCTGCAAAAGCCAGAAGGGTTGAAGAGAAAAAACAGTAAGAAATACTGTAATTCCTGTATGGGCTTGCAGAGAAAGGTAGGTTAAAGAAAACCCTTTTTAACAGAGCGGTGGAAAGCATCAGTACAGTTAGTCACTGCATAGTAAAGAGGTGACTCTATCCTGCCTCCCCACTTAGCCATACACTACTTTATTCAGAATAAGGTAGCCCCAACATACTTGCAACACAGGTTTGAGCAAAATTATTATACTTAGTTTAGTGAGACCCTGTACCTCACAGTTTAACAACACAGCCAGATTAGGAGGATAGCAAGAGGGGGAAGTGTGACTACCACGATACAGGTCCACTCACTTGCTGTATTTACAGTCACTGACATTTCAGATTAAGGTATTCTTTTCTGTCTGTATATAACAAAAGTTTTAACTTTGCTCACTATCTCTGTTAATCAGATGCAGCTTAGAAACTGTACTTCATAGTGGTAGTTTCAGAGTTGGCAGCTGTGCAAGTCACAATGAAGTCACTTCTCTCTTCTGACCACAAGAATAGCCAAATCTAATTCAGTGAATCAAAGTCATCTACAATCCAGAAATCTCTGCCACCCTTATATGAAAGTTTCAGGACTTTCATAACCATTCCTGCTCAAGAAAATCTATTCAAGTGGCTGGGACTTGGCCTAAGCAGAGTGAATAGGGCCCTTATTGCATCAGGTAAAAAGAAATCAAAGGTCATCTCTTGGCAGTAGAGCCTGAGCTTATTTGTGCTTGAGGGCAGGTTATTACAGCACACTGACCCTCACCTGATGTCACTCAGTGCTTCCCATGTGTCTGCAAACTGGGAAACAGGGACTGAAAGTGTGAATGCAAGACTTCTTGAATCTGCATAACAACAAGAACAGCCTATTACAAAACACTGGCAAAGGAAACAAGTAACTCCTCCAATACTGTGGACTTCATTTGCTGCTTTATAAAATCTGTGTGCCAGAGGTGATAGAGTGATCTTTTAAAAATGGATGACCAAATTTCATATGCTGTCTTTTGGGTTTTTGGGGTTTTTTAATCAGCGTCTACTGCTGTTGCACAAACTGCTTAGAGTCAGACAGTCTCACATAGTGACTTTTAATCTTGTACTTGAGTACTCACTGTTGGAGATAGGTGAAGACTTGCTGAAAGGAATGCAACTCAAATGGAATCACTCTGGGCACTGCTTCACACTGTGCTCCCTGTTTTAACATAACATCTCTATGGTCTGAGGAAACAGGCATTTTGCAAAGCCCAGAGTTTTGAAAAGCCCTTCTAACATAACTTTAGGAAAACAGCAAAACAAAGAGCAGAAATAAACCCCCCCTTTCTGAATCTTCAAATGCCAGGAAGATACATTTGGAAACAGTTTCTCCCCCATTCTGATTTAAAAGCAGTAGAAACAATCACAACTAAATCACAAGCACTATGGTTTAAAAGAAATCAGAAAATGATAGTTTTTGTCCAATTTTAACAGTATGAAAGCAGCAAAGATATTTTAGCCCTTTCATGTGCTCATGATTCAAAACTGCATAAGGATTGTTTCTTGTTTAAAATAATTCTTAGTTATTATTATTTAAATTTTGAACATGCTCTCAACTATCACTGCATTCAGCCATGGTGTGATGAATTTGGCCAGCAACAAACACAGGCAGAAGGCACAGCTTTATGACAACTGATTAATTACAGCAGCATTGTGAGTGCCTAAGTAATAAATCTGAACCTGATCCTGCAACACTGTAAACATTCCTATGGGAAGAAACAAAAGTACTCCAATTGCCTTAATCTGAGCAAATCTCTGAACTGAAGGGGAGCAGTAAGAAAGAAAGAAAAAAAGAGACAATCTTTTTGGTGTGCAATATGTATTAATGAGTACAATCAACACATGAAGAAGAAAAGGAGTATAAGAAATTATATTTTTAATGGCTGCTCATCACTACAAAAAAATCAAAACTGACATCCTGCCTTAACCCCTGTGTTTCAACACATGAACAGTATTTCCTGGGCCAACAAAACTGAACAATACTAACAGTTAATGGTTAACCCACTCTATTCTTTTAAATCCTTATTCTTATGCTGGTTTAGTAAAGTGCTTCAATCTCACATAGAGCCCCTGAAAATCAGCAAGGAGGTTTGCCCACTATTCTCCACTCACTCCCCCAGCTGCTGAATGCAGCTCCACAGAACTACAAGAAAATGAGACAGCTTTCATTTCTGTCAGATTAAGTAATTGCACCCATTCCATACAATTTATCACTCTTTTGGGCAGCTTGTGTCATGGGATGACATTTTATTGTAATTATGCAGGGTGGGATTGGACAGGCTCTTGCTTTTCTTCGCCAATCTGATAAGCAAAAATATTTCTTTTTTTTTTTTTTACTTTCGTAGAAACTACATGTTTTAGATAAAAATAACCAAACAAAAATGTAAGTATAATGCACAACCAACTAATGGTTTGATGCTACCAAGTAAGGACTACAGCAATCACCTTTACTGTGGAAAAAAAATCCAGGATATCTGAATACTTTCCAAGTCAACATTTACTCTGAGATTATTGTCAATAGTTTTGCTGAATTTGCCATTTACAGATAGGTTTGTCCTTCCATGCACTTCTCTGCAGCTAATCCAAAGGGAGTATCAGGGGAATCCGCCTGATTCAGGATTACAGATTTTAGTCATACAATATTCAAGTATCCAAGTGACGTTTTTCTCCTGGGGGAGTAGTATCCATGCTCACATGCATCCAAGTGCTGATCCAGCAAGGCCAAGCACAACAGATGTTTTTCACCAAGAAGCAGGTTTCATGAAGAAGGACTTTTAAAAAGAGCTTCTTTATCCATCCTTTTCCCAAAACCAGAGCAAAGAAAACACATTCCAACTCAGATATCATGAGTCACATAGAAGGGAACAAGCAGGAAACCACAGTACTTCTATCAGTGTTACAGACAGTATCCTCAGGCTCCCAACAAACACTTCACTTTGGGAAGCCTTCTCCTCCTGTTCTCTTATCTCACCAGGCCATGCAGTCCCCATACAGGCCATACAGACCTTGCCCCACCTCTTGGGCAAGCCAGGTCCAAGGTGCCACATCAGCCCTGCTAGCTCATCAACAAACTGGGAGAGTCTGCTCACTACCAGGTCTCTCTGCTAAACTTCATTTTGATACCAGAAGAGGTCAATACAACCCAATCAAAGATAAAGAAAGTTCAGAAGTTCAAAGTTCAGAAGTTGGAACTTCTGTTGTCACAGCAGTTATCTCTTGGATTTACTAAAAAGGACTATTCTTTTATTAATGTTTGTATTTTAAGAAGCTTGGGTTTAGGAAAAAAAACACAAGAAAGCAAAGCTAAAGCAACAAAAATAACACTCAAAAAATGATAGTTTTCTGTATTTCTCTCTACCCTTAATCACATATGGCTACACATAACTCATGAGCTCATAGCAGTCTTATAGGAAGGGGAATAAAGGATCACAGTTATGAACAAGCGGCTCCTTTGCAAAGGGATGAATTTTATCTACCAAGTCCTATAAGTTAAATATTTTTTTGGTACCCAGAGAGTCTTCCAAAGGCTCCAGTTCTTGGAACCAACTATACAACAAGTATAACTTGTCAAGTTAAAGAACAAGTTACTAACTCTTGTAGTGTCAAAGAAAACACTGGAAACTCATGGCTGAAACCAGTGGTCCTGCTTTCCAATGACAAGAGCACATCACGTGGGAGTGGTCTGATCTGAAAGACACTGAAGTTGCTGATGACCTTTTCCTTGACTTTACTGGCTCTTAGACCAGAGCTTTAAATAAAAGAGATAGTGGTTCCTGCACTTACTGAGAAAAATATCTACAGAACTGATGGAAAAAGTAAATTTTTTAAAATAAATTTTTCCATATAAGGAGTCTGGAATCTTCCTGTGAAGGGAAATTCCAAAACCAGGACCAAAATAAATACTGAAGTGGGATGCCAAGTAGTAGCAGCAGCACGGAACTGATGTGAAATAGCCAACAAGCAAGACCTTAGGCTGTGATTTAGAGAAACACAGTAACAAACCTATGAAACACATACTACATAATTTGGGTTCATTAATGTACAATAAATATTTTTTATTCAAATGACTTTTTTTTTTTAGTATCTTTGCATGCAAACTATCTTCAGGAAATTTAACAGTTGACCAACATCCTGTAATTATCATACCTAGTTCAGAGATAAAGGAACAAGTTCAGAGATAAAGCAAGATGCCAATGGCCTGGATGAGCAGCACAGAGCAGCCAATGGAGTGTTGAAACCAGAAGCCCACATTCCAGGAACTCACACGTCCATCACCTCAGCAGCCCACAGGGCTACTTGCCCTCACAAGGACTGGACTGAGATGCTATCTGCATTTCTAGTGCCAGAACAGCTCCTGTGGAGAAGCTCCACATTTAACACTTGGTACCACCATTTAAAAAATATGTAACAGATGTCTGTACATGGTGCTGACAAGTGCTGACTGTTTAACAGCAACCAGAATTATGAACGCTGACCCATCTCTGGGAATGCCATAACCCTGCAGGGGTTACACAAATCTGATGTGTGACATGACACTCAAGTCCCCAAGAGAAAAATGGGTGGGACAGAACATTCCAGGAGGAGAAAACTGAGTTGGTTTAAATTACAGAATTTGAATCTGTTATTGTCACTAACACAAAGAACAAAAAATTAACAAAAAATAACCAGGCAACACTAAAGCACATGGTCTCAGCTCTGCTTCCTTTATACAGAGTAGGAGATGAGGCAAAATCAGGTCCATCAGATCATTCTGTTAATCAATTTTTTTTATATCTGCTTAACATCCTGCTAATTAATCTTCTAAATGAAGTACTAAACCATGCATTCTTCCTAAAAATCTAATATACATGAACAGAATTATCTAGTGTAAAGTACTAACTATCCTGAACAAAAACTAAGTTATTGCAATGCAAAACACTGTTACTTATCCTGCTAACAATGCAACCTGGTCACATATTGAACCACATATATTCATAACCTAATTAGCTTTACAATTACCCAAGTCGTGGTCCAAACTGCATTTAGTTCAGGTAGAGCTGCTGTCTGGAAACTAAAGAACTAATAACTGAACTACTAATATGTAGTAGTAACTACTAACTAACTAATACATGCCGACTCAAGGGAACAAGACTTGTCACAGAATCTGTTCTTCAGCCAGCACTGTTACCACTGGAAGCATTTCACAATTCAAAGCTACAAAACGCTTTCCCTATCAACTTTGTGGTAGAAGGGCTACTGTCAAGGTCCAAACTCTTTAAGAAGTTGGTTTGACACACTAAGATTTCTTGTACTTTTTTTCCTACTTGCAAAAAAATAACAACCTTCCAAACCTGAAGCTTGTTATGATAACACAACACTACAGGGGACACAGCTAAAATTGCTTATGCATGGTTGACTTTGGAGCTCCTTGGGTTTTTTAAGTGCTTAACCACCTAACCTTACTTCTCTTGTACAGAATTTAATGCCCATAGAAGTGTTTGCAATGACTGCACTTCACTGTAGATGATAAATCTGACTTTCAAAGTAAAAAAGAAAATCCCAAGAACCACTAAGTGTCTGACCAGCACTTCACCTCTGTTTTTACTACAACTGCCACTGTGAATAGTCTGAATATCACACATCTGATGTCACATCACAGAGAACTGAGACTGCAGTGTGGAAACCCAGGTTTTCTGTTGTCACTGTCTGCACAGAACCACACATTGAGACCAGTATGAGTCTTCAAGATGATCCCGCTTTCTTGTTTTGTTTCCAGCCTTCATTTAATGCACATTTCTAACACAGTTACTCAGTTTGTTCTACAGCATAACCAAAGATTTTGTACTGAGATCATAAAACCCATCACTGCCTCGGAGCAACCTAATTAAGTTTCTACAATTAAATCTGCTGGGGCTCTGAAGGAACCTGCTGTATGAAATGCAGAAAGACTGAAATCTTGCACCATACAACACCTCCAAGTGTTTCTGAGAGTCAGTCAGGAATCAAATTGTTCCTTCAATTACAATGGAGCTTTTGCAGATTAAAATCACCATCAGCAAGACATGGGGTTAGCCCTGCTCCTAGATAAAACCTGATAAGTTATGTTCAGGACACAATAACGATAAATAATCCATATTTCCTACCTATACTCACTTTGAAGGACTCCCTATGACAATCCATACCAGCTGGCCTCATGTTTCTAACTTGGTAAAAATGCTCACTTTGCAGCACTTTTCTTGTTAAAAGCAGTCTCTCCTCCTAGTCTGCTTAAATCCATTCTCCCACTAGAGTCTCTGGAAATGGAGTTGCCTGGTGAAAAAGAAAGCATCAAGAATTGCAGGTGTCTCATGAATATCAGCAATGTTCAGTTTCATTTTAAATCCCTGATTATACTGAATAGATGAAAACCACATCAACCAGTAGATTACTACTAAGTTTACACCAGAAAGAAGTCCAAGTTGGCAAGATACAGCTTGGTAGATCAACTTTCTAGGAGTGCATTGGCAGTTCCACAAACAGCAATAAACACACAGATTTGGGCTATTTTCTGTTCCTGCTCTTGCCACAGAAGACAGGAAGAATATGCACAGCAGACTGACAGAATACTAAGAGCTCATCAAGCAACTATTTAATCCATAACCTTATACCCTTGTGTTGAGCTACTAACCACTGGTGCCTTAGACAGTGGTTTCTGATTTAAAAATTAATCACACTGATTTATCAACAGGTGACATATTGAGTTACAAATACTTCTATTATTTTGATGGCTATTCACGATATTGATGCACCAAATTATCTGTCATCTCTGCTAGCAGACACCATCATGCCCTTATATAACCCTGCTGTATTGAAATCTTGCATATAGCTCAGTTTTGCTGATCCCTTGATTAAAAAAAATTATGAAAAAATGAAAAAAAAATACAGAAAAGAGAAATTACACTGACAAGAGATGCAGAAGAAAGGTGACTAAAAAGCTAAGAATTCTTTAACCTGAAATAAGGAATAGCTGAGGTAGACAGACAATGAAAGAACACGGTTCTGAAATAGCACAGAGATAGTGAGCAAAAACCAAGCACAATTCATTTTATAAGGTCCATACAGTATCAGGCACAAAAACTAAAAGAAGCAAAAGGAAATAGTTTTTCCACACAACATAGTAACCTGTGGAACTCACTGCTGCCAGCCTCTCTAAACTGTTCATGTATCTAGAATCTGGAAAAAAATAATTTGGATTAATTAATGTCAAGTGTGTCAAGAGCTATGAAACACACAGGTGTGGACACACTGACAGCTGCAAAAATCTAAAGCCACAGCTGGAGAAGAAAAGGTATTTCACGATTGTCCTCTGCTACAGCACATACCCTCTAGCCTGACAACTGAGCACAAACAGCTCAAGTTGGTAGAATTAAAGGAGAGATGGTAACAAAGCCAGAGGCAGGAAAGCGTGAAGAGAAACACCGAACGCCAAACACGGCTCACGCTTTGCACACTGTGCTTAGTTAGACCAAAAGATCTGGCCCCAAGCAAGAACAATTGCAACACGCATTCTTCGTGAGGCGAGTTATCCACTTCTTTCCCTCTCCCGTACAAACTCCTGGATTCCGCTCAGGCTACGTGCAGCTACGGCTTCTGGTGGGACACCGAGGCAAAACGAAGCAGCTCCTTACGCTGCCTCTGGATGCAGCTCCTGGAAACCGAGCGTGCGAGGAGAGCAGCTTTGAAATGGCTACTTACACGGCCAAAACACGCGGCGCAAGAATCCCGCGGAGCGGAGCCGAACGCGCTCCCGCAGCCGGGGCAGAGCGAGAGCCCGCGGGCCGCGGCTCCGNCATGTTTGAAAGAAGCCTAAGGAGCGAGGCGGAGGCGCAGGGGCACCGCACCGTCCAGCGCCGCCGGTGCGCGGACGCGCGGGGGATAAGGCGGTGTATGGTGGGGGGGGCGAGGGACCCACCGGCGGGGCTGCCCCGCGGATCCCCCGCTGACCGGGAGCGCAGGTGCCCACCCGCGTCCAGCCCCGCGCGATGGGAGCTGCGTGCGGAGGCTGCCGGGGAGCGCAGCGCTGCCCCGGGCTGGCCGCGCACCCTCCTCTGCAGGAGCGGCCGGGCAGGTGCCGCGGCTCCGCCAGCGCAGCCCTTCTGCGCGGCCAGAGCAGGGTAATGGGTGCATCGTACCCCAGCCCATTTCAGCTCTTCCAGCCCTTCGCTCTTCGAGGCGAGGGCACTAAGGCACCCCGTACTGCTGCCCTCGGACACTACAAGAAAACGCGAGAGACAACTGTCATCTCTGTACTCTCTGGCTAGGTGAAAGACCATCTGCTTCCAGAAAAAATACTGACAACTAGAAAGTAATTTGTGTTCCTGACAGTGTTTGCTTAAACGTCTGAGGTCTGAAACTGAGCCAGTAACAGTGATACACTGGCACTGTGAAAACCACACCACCGATAAGCAACTATGAGGAGGATCTTCTCTTGGTAACTTTTGAGTTAGTGTCTGAGGAAAAAGCCTGGAAATGTGTTTCTGTTCCTGCTTTATATTAACTGTACTGGACCTAAGATCCCTAAGGGCATTTTCACTGAAAAGAGCAATAAAGTGTCCAGCATGAGCTCTAAACCTTAGAACCAGATAGTCACTGGCAACAGTTCATTGCAACATTAAGTTTTATTTTTTAAAAAACCCACAAAAATATTATTATTATTATGATGCTGGAACTGGCCCAGCCAGGTGAATGTATTTATTTTAAAGCACAGCAAAACAGGTGCTTTTTTCTTGCCAGCATTTTGGACTTCATTACACTTGAACCCAGACAAAAAGAGTAAAAGATGATGCGTTGACTGTGCTATTCATTGCACAAAAACAACCTTCTCTGTTCCCAAGTTCATGTATAGGCTCTAGATATAGGCTCTAAGCAAAAGATCTGCTGCAGAAAACCTACTTTCTCCTGTGTCTTCACCAGGCAATTGCCACAGCACAGCACTCCCAAGCAGTTTCAGATGCCTTGTAAGCACCATGGCAGATCTTGGTTGCAAAAAGACAGCTGTACACAGCTGTATGGCAATGATTTCTCACATGCAAAGAAAAGCTGCATTATAACACTAAGAGAAGGGTAGCTATGCTACCTCCAAGAGGTCTCATTTGTAGGAAGAAAACAGGTTTGGAAACAACAGATTTAATCTAGAAAGAATTCTTCCAGTCCCTCCTGAGTTATGGGGTGGTTTGTTATCAGGTAGAACTTCACCTGAGCTTCAGAACCTAGACCGAAGCCTGTTTGGCAGTGGTAGACAATCTCTCATGAAGCAAATACTGTGCTGCTCTGACTATGATCTAATGAAGTACATAAATAAGTGACTAATTGCTAAGCCAGGTAGCATGTGAGCAAGACTAGCTCTGGCACGTTACAGTATTTTAGTTCTAATCTCTGCCCAGAGTACACATTCTACTTCACCTACTCTGCCAAGTGCATGACTCCTGTTCGCTTCGGGGAGAGACACAACTGCAGCCAGATGGACTAGAGACAGGAGTTATTTTCAAGAGCAAAGACCTAAGTACTAAGGTATTAATTAATTAATTACTGTACTTGGTTTACATGATGGGAATGCTCCTCTTGAGACAGTTCCTAACTCCTGATATTGGAGAAAGATTATTTAACCTGTGCCAGTCTGAAAATTAGCTACCAAGTTTTATCAGCCCGCAGGGGAGGAAAACTTGTTCTAAATTAAGGGCAGCTGAACAGCATTAGCCTCCACTCTGGAGGTGCTAAAGGTTGTTCAGCTGGGCACAACCAGAAACAGAAGGATATATTAAAGCAGAGACCTCGTGGAGGCCTTTTGAAAAGCCAAGGAATCTACACCTGTCACTGTTTTTCCTCCCTGTCTCTTTTGCTGCCTTTACTTTAATTTCCCTCTTGCTTGCTATTTGAGTTTTGGAGTGATTGCTCCCTCCCAAGAGCTAATGCAGAGTCCTGGCTGTCATCCCTGCATCTCCTCCTCCCCTTGCTGCTCTGAACTGCTCAGAACAGCATGCATCATGTTTTCCCAGCAGTGCAGGAGGAAGTTGTCCTGCTGCTGAAGGGGCGAGGAGCAATCCTTCCCACACCTTATCTGTGCAGCAGAGCAGCTGACACTCAATTTGTTCTGAACAACTGCAGAGTTATGAGTCCCCTCAGTGCACTGCAATGTTATCTGAGGTCTTTCACGGTCTCACTTAACAAATGTGGCTATCTGATGAAAACCACCCAATATACTCAGGCTATTGGGTGCTTTTTTTCTAAGAAGTGGACATCAAGGAGCATGTGAAATGACATCTTTCTTTTAAACAGAGAGCAAAATATAGCAGCATTCACTAGGAGATTAAATGTAATTGCAATAACTCACAAAGGAAATGCTTGTTTAAAGCTTTAATTTGCTAGAAAAAGGTGCTGCAGAAAATAATGCTTTTGAGGGAGGTATGAACTCATCAAGCCAAGAAACATCTGAGTGTAGGACAGGAATCATAGAATCATTAAGGCTGGAAAATACCTGCAAGATCATCAACTCCCAGCTGTAAACCCACCACTGCCAAGCCCACCACTGACCCATTCATCAGAGTGCCACATCTACACATAACCATGTGAGCTAACCCACTTGATCATCTCTTCAGCATGTGGTGATTCAGTCACACCTCATCTTCTCGAGTGAGGGCAGGGATAGCCACCAGCACCACTCACCCAGCAAGTTGCAGAGATTCCCCTTTGAGATGCAAAGTATACTGGGGTATTTTTACTTCCAAAGCTGAAGGACTTCCCTGCCCATGAGCCAGTTCTTTGGCCAGCTGCCTCAGTGAAAGAGGAGGAATCTATTTCAATTAGTTTCATTAAAATTCTTTGTGTTACAGCAGCTTGGGAACAAGACATTAGTGCTACTTCAAAAATTCAGACAAGGGTACAGCATAAAATGATAAAACTGGCAACAGACAAGAGGGTAGAAGAGCACTGTAGGACTAAACTGCTCCTTGCTGGTCACAAAGAATCATTTCACACTAACAGTGGGAATGAAAGTGTGTGAAAATCCCCATTGGGATAAGGAAAGAGAGAATCTGAGAATGAAGATTAGATTGTGGTAGAGTAGGAAGCTAGTGTTTCTCTCCCTTGAATTGTTTCAGCCACTTATTATTTGTTTCAATACTTCTCTGTGAGCCACTAATTGTCGCAGTGGGATCTTTCTGCTTCATTTCCTTCTCTTTGTGAGAGCAGGCGTCAACACTGCAAAGAGTTAGAAATCTGCAGCCTAGTAGACAGAAGACAATGTCCAATTTGCAACATGTCCAGCATAGGTCAGTGGCATGGTTAAGCCTTGGAAAGTGCCTTTTATACAAGCATTAAAAATCTTTGGGAAAAAAAATATCACTATTGCAAAACTCAAAAGCAAACAGAAAAAAAGACGGTAGATTTGCAAGTTTTCTCTTCACCCCTTGATCTGTTGCTCTCTAAGCAGGAGGACTTAGTAGAAAGAGTAGATTTCACCAAAGGAAATTAATAGTAGCTAACTCAGTTGCAGCTTAGGTATCCTGAGCAGTAGCAGTGTTTTGTAGTTTACACTCAAACTGTGTTCAGAAAAACCTGGTTTATGTCCTCAGGTCCTCCATGCCTTTTCCTAGTGCTAGATCAAGAGTTCCTGTCAGATCCTTGCCTGAGAACAGCAGAGATGCATAAAAGTTCCTGAATTAATGAGTCATATTACAGAAATGGGAGAACATGCCTGTTTTAAACCTGTACTTCGCACATGAGGGCAAGTTCCAGGCATGGCAGTTCCCTGGGACCGGCAGCTGCTCTGGTCTGTGGTACCACTGCCTCCTTCTTATGGAAAACCTCTCAACAGCACAGCAGGACAAGTTGACTTTCTAGCCAAACAAAAGAAGGACTTGCCCCTCCCTCCTCCATACCAAGTATTTCTCTTTGGTCACACTGAAGGACTCCTCCCTGTTCCAGATAAGCACCAGCCAGGTCATGTACACCTACAAAGACCACATCCTTTGCTCAGCAGTTGTCTTTATGTGGACATACTCTTTACTTTCTTCCATTGCCTTTTGCTAATCACCATCTTTAGACCTTTAGAGCTAGTATTATGAAACATATGTCAAATAACCTGCCTACACATGTTTTCTGCTTAAGCCTTCCTTTTAAAACACATTCACAGCAGAAAATATGAGTGAAAGAGAAGCAGATTACACAGATTTAGGTGAAGCAAAAATAGACATTAAGGAAAACAGGAGGGTCATTCAACTGAGTGACCTTTTTTGCTTGTGTTTCTTATCTTTACTATCTAAGAGCAAGACTGGAGACCTACAGCACACACATCATGTGCTGTTTTACATTTATTTTCCTTTGGTGTTTCTCAGCTGTATAATTTAAACCTTCTTTCTTTTACTATATCTGTAACTACAACACATTCTAGTATTTACAAATGGAGAGTGACTTGGCACAATATTGGGTGCAGTCTGTCTGCCATCAGAGAGGCTTTCTTCAAATGGACCTGCCCATTGCAAGAGCTGGGAGATCTGAACTGTTTGTTTAAAACCTAACTTCCTCTCGAAATAGCCAGGCACAGCTGTAGGTCTATTGAAAACTGTTAAACAATTGGATATTTAGACCAAAACATTGGTTAGAACCCTTTTAGGGAACAGCTAGATATGCCATGACAAGTGGGAGCAAAAGGTGCCCAAGGTGTTCAGAAACAAGCAGCCAGAAAGCAAGGCACTGTGCTAGGCAGCAAGCCTTAATCCTGCCATGGAAAAGAGGTAACCTAACTCTTGGAACTTAAAATAATCATGGATTTCAGCATTTTTCACAGCTTAGAAACGCAGAGGCTCAGTCACCAGCAAACTTTGCCTAAGATATCTTTATTTCCTTTAGATGCAAAGGGATAATTTAAAAGACCTATGATTAAGACTGAGAACATCCTACCTGACAGTATTCTAGCTGAAAAGCACCTGTGAGATGAAGAATGGGATATGCTGAAGAATAGCTACAAACACCCAATTCCCTCGAGATGCTCCTACATCAGGGATTTATTGACAGGAAAGCATTAGTATCAGTTCTTACAGTGCAAACACATAATGCCGCCTGCTGCCATGGGCAGATGTGGCCAGAAGCTTCCAGTAAGAAGCTCTAAGCCAGGACAACCACCTCCATTCAGCACCACAAAGATGGGGGAAGCACCCACATGCTGACCCTCCTTGTTCTGCACCTCCTCTCTCATCACAAATCTGTGATGTGCATTTGTCCCCATGCTGGAGCTCTGCAATCAAGCCTTCTAAGCAGTGTGAGAATAACAGGATGATACTGAGGAAATTGTTCTTGAGCATGAGCTTTGACCCTTCTGGGCAGTGAATATGAACCACACGGGCTGGACAAGCCCCGGACACATTACATGCCTTTGTGAAGTTATTTGCTGATTCAGAGGTGTGAAGCTCTAAAAAACACTGTGGAAGAAATGGCACTGCTTGTGGTACTGAAACAGCATGGATTCCTCCTGGGCTGTTACAACTACATAAATATTGACTTTGGATAAACCTTCTAACAATATTCTCATTGAGGTGGTTGTTTTTTTTTTTCCTTCTTTTTCCTCCCAAGTGGGTTCCCAGAGCTAATTTACTTAAGGCAACATACATGACACAAGAATAAGCCCTTTGAGTAGTGATGCAATTGCTTGGTCATGAAATGAAAAAAAAAAAATCTGGATTTTGATTGATAGTTGGAATTCATGCTGTTTGTTTGATTTACTCTAGATTCTTTGTCACCTCAGTACTATTCCTGCCAACACATGTCAGAACACAAGTGATTATGAGCTGAAATATTGTTTTAAAGGGTTTTTTTTTCATTTTAGATTTATCAGTTTTCCTTCCCCTTCAATAGGAGCAATGCAAATTTAGCCATGAATTTTTTTTCTTCAAGAAATCTCAGCTATAACTAGCCTCATGCAATGCCTCTTTCTTTTCTCATCTGCAGCATTATGAAAATTACAACAGCATAATTTAGTTCTGTAAAATCATTCCTCTGCAGTACATTGGAAGTAGGTCTAATATACTTTAGGCAAGTACTATTATTTTTCACTCTGTGGCATGATTGCAATTGCTCTAGTCCACTGCTATACCAGTTGGCAGTCAGAACTGTCACCAAATGAGCACCAGCACACATTTCTCTCAGTGTTATGCACAGGAAAGCCCTGATCCAGTACAAAAGTGTCAGGATGCTACCTGTCAGTGAAGGTAAGTACATGGAGGAAGTGATTGTTTCCTTGCTTTGGAGACAAAATCAGACATTTCTTCCACTAGAAAAGCTCTTCAGTGTTAAATATTCCTATGTGTTAGCCTGAATCAGGCCCAAGTTTATGTCTTTTATTCTCAACAGAACAGGCTGGGAGAAGAACCAAGAAAATAATGAGGGTAGACTGTAACTACATCTGAGAAGACAGGAGCTTAAATACAATTTAATGTACTTCACTATACTCTCCCTTGGCAGTGGCAGGTGAAGCATGGTAGACTCCAGCCATATTTCCAGGAATGCAAGTCAAGTATTAAAGCTAAGTTTTACTCATTATTTCTTGCCCCTTTACTCCAGTATGCACCACTGCCCCTATGTCAGACATACATGCACAGACTGAACTCACACATCTAGCTTGGAATAGAGGTTGTTTCCAGATAGTTTTTCTCTTTAACATTACCTTCTTTCCTGATTTACTGATTCTTGGCTGAACTTAAAATTACCTGAAAACCATTGCCCCTGAGAAAATCTTTACTCAAGTACTTGCTGAAAGTGTAACCTGAAGAACAACATCCAGAGATCAGACTCTGTGCTGTGGCTCTGATCAGACACTTGAAAGCAAGTCACTGGCAGGAACACTCCTATCAGCTTCTTGTCATGCTGTCTGCTGGCAACTTGATGTTAATAGCTTAACAATTGTATCAGCAACTCAATCAGGATATTAATTTGAAGCAGAAGAGAGTTGTTTACCAAAAAAATAAAAGGCTGATGTATTATCTAAGTACTGAGCTATGAGGTTTGCCTTTTTGTACAGTGAACATGCCTAGATACTTTCCCCCTGATTCATGGAAACAGTTGGACCACAGGCAACCTGTGTGCTGATCTGCAGGCAAATCTTGTGTTAAAACATTGGTCTATGCTGAGAACATTTCCAATGCATGAGGAACAGCATGAAAAAAACCATTGTGGTGGCTCCCTCTCCTGTCCCCCCTGAAAATTATTAGATCTGCATCATCTTTTACTCTCACTGGAGGTTTGAGCCCTCATAGAGTAAAGATTTCCATTCTGCACAGAGAAGAATAAAAGTACAATTGAACATCATGTACTGACTGAATTATTAGGTTATTAAAGAGAGAAAAAGACAGGACAGTGGAAAATGGACATGTTGCATTTCCCTTTCTGAAATGAAGGGTTTTTTAGGATGAGGCACGCAGTATTTCAGGAGGAGTATGTACAAGTTAGCCTTTTACATAAATGGTCATGGCCAAGACTATCCAGCTGCTCTGTAACACACTTTCTACACCATGAAAAGTCATCTTTACAGCCAAATCCCTATGAGCACAATGTGAGCAAGATTTCACCCTGTCTTCTGTAGAAACAAGGAGTCATTCTGGGGCAAGAAACCAAGACATATTCTACGTAAATCAGGAACAACTCTCCCATCTAATAAGCCTAGCCTAAGGTTTGTTCTTGAAAAGTTTACTAGCAGAGTACCTAGAAAAAATCCTAATAGATTTGAATATAAATTCTATGCTAAATAGTCACACTGTAAATTCAGCAATATATAATTTAACAACTACAAGATGCACAATTTATAACTGTCTAATATTCAACAGTTTAATTTGGTCTGATTAACCACAACTGCCAAAGACTTACTGTACACAGTAACACACTCTTCCTTTTATTTCAGTTTGGGCTCTTAAAAAGCATTAAGATGTAGTGAATTTTTAAAATTCTGTCTTTTTTTCCCCTCTTTATTTATCCCTACTTACAGTTATAAAATAGATTGTCAGTATAGCCTTCTTCCTGTCTTCCTCCAAACACCTGACACAAATTATAGGTATTTCATAGCAGGAAGAGTCTTTTCCCAGGGATGATCCAGCACTGAGCATCGTTGAGCTGCATTAAGAGTCTTGGGTGGCACAGCCCATCCAGCCTTGCTGTGTTTCTCTCCCCAGGCTGTGCAGAGCCAGCTCTCTCCTGGTTGCTCCCTGGCCAGGCTCAGCACAAGGAGGAGCTGTCAGCAGGAAGCCTGGCCCAGGCAGAGCTGGAATCCCCACAGCCAAAAGCTTGGCCCCAGTGATAATCCCTCCCACCAAGCACTTGTGCTGCAGCTCCTCAGATGCCTGCTCTCTACCTGCCCTCTGAAGCAGCACACTCTGGCCTCTCAAAAAAGCTGTTGATTCTAAAACTTGAATCAAATTTAACTTATTTGTTACAGTGGAATAAAGGGAGGAACAAAGTGGGTAGAGAGAAGAGGGAAGATACTCTATTTAATTTAGAGATTAACATGAGGATAGTATTGTAAACTGGACTTCATATGTTGCCTTTCTTTGTGCACGATGTAAGCAGAGCTCAGTTCACTTCAAGCAGATGGTCCACACACTCCAAGCACTTAAAATAAGGGACAAACACAGGCAAGCACAAAAGGATAAAAAGGACCAGGGTTTTTGAAGTATCCCAGTATAGACTTACTCTAATGCACATACATACTGCATAGCAAGACACCCAAACTCTGCTTCACTGATCCCAAAAAACAATCTACATAATATCAGCATCTGTCCAGCAGGACAATTAGACATGTAATGGTGTATTATAGATACACCACAGAACCTCAGATTGGGTAGTTTATGATATTCTATAAAGAAGTAAATGGAAGTATGGTCATGGAAAGCATTTAAAGAGTAAATGCAATGCTCCTCACTATCTAAATATCTCTAATTCCCAAAATCTTTGAAGTAGGCACTGCTAATTTTTTTTCATGAAAAATATTCCCTTATGCCTTTCAGCTGCACAGAGAAGAAGTGTTGAACAGATGTGTTTACAGGCACAAAAGAACAAAACCATAACTTTATAGCTTTGTAGCAATTTTTCTTTCTGCAGTGTTTCTGGATAGACACTTTACAATTCCTGTAGTTTATTGCAGTTCTGTGGGGTTAATGAAAATCCTTCTACAAAATCAGATAAACAAGAGCAATGGGGGAGGGAAAGTGTGTATTTTATGTACTGTCGATTCATCTCTAACGAAGCCTGCCCCATGTGTACAATCAAACATCTGGGGAAAGCCTGCACTTCAACCAGAACAATCACTGTTCACATTCCAGCTTGAGTAGCTGGCTCTTTTCTTGAATTTTGTGTGTATGTATCCATGCACACATACATGGTTTCAGCACACATTTCACAAATGAAAGAAAAAAGTGAGAATTTACATGACCCTTTATTAAGGTAAAAGCCCAAAACATCTTCAGGCCTTAAATTGTAAACAGATAACATCTTAAAACTTCTACTCTGAGATTTTATGAGAATGAAGAAGTAGCCTTTTTAAGTCATATGTAACAGTCACGTATTGACATGAGAGCAATCAATATAATCAAATAAATCAATCTAGTTAACATTTACCCTCTATGTATGTATAGGATCCTTCAATACATGAGATGATCTAAGATGGAATTAAATCAATGATGAAACACCATGTGGATTTCAGGCAGCTGGGTCAGACCCTTACACTGCAAGCAAGAAACAGCTTATATTCAACTCTTGAAGAGTCCTTTTATGCAGAAAGATGGGCTCGTGGTTGTATAAGAGCTCCTATTCCCCAGGGCTCAAAAGAGCACGGTTTATTTCCTAGTTCTGGTATCTCCACCTGTCAAGTCATTCATTTTGGTAACTAAATGTTTCTCCCCCTGATAGAATCTGGAATTTTACTCTTCTCAGATAAGCTCTGAATGAAATTTCTTTAGTCACACCAACAGCCTTGCCTTGGGACCTTGAGAACTGAGAGATAACATTTTATGCCAATGTCACCACTGAGTTAAGAGAATCATACCAATAGGGAAGGCACGTGTACTTTTGTCTGAAGAAAAAGAATCTGCCCAGTTCTCCATACACCTTTAAGAGACCAATGCAAAGAGTTATAATGAATGCTGCCTGTTCTGGTCTTATCTGTCAAGTCTGAGCTGCATCCATGGGTGGCAAGAGTTCTACATCCATGGAACATCACTGTGCTGTGGTTAACACAAAACAGAGTAAAAATTCTTTATTGGAATAGCATTGGTGGGCACATCAGCTGTGCAGGTTAAAAGGCAGGCAGTGTGTAAATGAACAGAAAAAACTATGGTCACATAAAAGTAGCTCTTTGCACAAGAGATTATTAGATACTTTTACCTGAAGTCAAGACAGATTTTTCATGTCATGCAAATTTTGAAGACTTCTTTTGATAAATCATTCTGTGATAAGATGCTGCAATTCCCTTGATGCAGCAGGATACTACCATATTCTAAAATGACACCACAGCCAGTAAGAATTGTCTCTGCTTAATGCCAGTGCTAACAATCTCTGTTTCTACAAAGCAAGAGTTCTCCAGTCCAGTATCTCAGATAATATACAGTGGTTTGTTGCTTACATAACTACCAGGCAGGTTAAAGCAAAACAGGGCTTTTCCTATGGGCTATCAAAATTGTTACAGGTCACTTGGTCATTACTTTCCATATTTTTATGTTGTTTACTTCCAGTATTTCTTTAGCAATCACTGCATCTTTTGCAGCATTTTGCAGCTCAGATCCAGAGACAACCAGCTGCATAAATTCCATCTTGTACACTGAAGCAATTGGACATCTTGCCTACCTTATGTTGTGTTTGCCCTGGATTCAATACACACACACACACACACACACACATACATATATATATATATATATGTATCTTTTAAAAAGCCATTATCATTCCAATTATCTTTCTTCAGTGGCCTTCCTCTTGAAAGTTTAGTTTCATTTTCTCTTGGAATTAGGGATGTAATTTCAACTCTGAGGAAACTAGAAAGAAACCACCTCTCTCTATGTTATACAGACACTGCCTGTGCAGTCAGAGTCTAAGCACAGTTTGTCAGCACAAGTACTGAGAGCCAAATCATAACCTCCACTTGAAGGTGTGGACTAGATGAAAGAACTAGAAAATGCATTGCAATGTCCAGAAATCTGTCAGAGGCTGAGAGAGATTTTAAATCTTAACTAGCACAACGCTCTGCTTCCCATGCTCCCAGGGCACTGTGTGTTTGGGGATTTCAGGTTCCAGTGGGTGCTGTTGGCTGGAGAGGCAATGAAGCCAGAGCAGCCTGGCCCTGCACAGCTGAGGGCTCTGACACATCCTCGAGATGAGCTGCAGAAGGAACTCTGAGTCAACCACAGCAGTTGTTTTTCTACCTGCACAAACTCACAATTCCCCAGTATGTGCAATGAAGAATATGAAGCTGTTCAGCCAGGGCATTTGGGTTTGGATGAGACAATCCTCTGCATACTTGGTGATCTAGAGAATTTCCTGACAGATTATGAAATAATTAGTTGGCCAGAGATCCACTTCTGGGCCCATTCAGTAGGAAGACAAATTTTATTCCCTTACAATCTCTGACTGGAGCTGGACAGAAAAGCTGGGGGTTTTAATCCCTAGGGCAAAGTTGATAGGTTTCAGATAATGGATTTTCCAAAGAAGTTAAAGTTACAGTGAAAAATTATAAGTTTCCTGTTTGGTTTTTTTTTTTTTCCTATACTTTCCTGGTTTTCTCACTTTTGTCCTACTATTTCCTCTAAAAAGAAAGGAGCTGGGGGGGAAAGGAGGTTGGGGAAGGAAGAGAGAATGAAAGTGATCCTCTCTTTCACTAGTTTTCATACATTTAATACAATCTGTTTAATAGAAGATAGTGACTATTAAGAAAATATGTAAGTGCAAAGCCAGCCTTTTTCTAATTGCTAAGATAACCCAAATGTAACCCAGAGGAGTATCAAGATTCAAACTGTAAAGTACAATTCATCAAAGTAATGAAATGCAAATAATCAGAGTTTTAAGAATTCCAAGATTACTGTTGGCACAAGGTAAAACCAAGACCTAAATGAACTCCTTCAGCAGCAGGCAGAAGAAAACTTATCACAAACTTTTGATAACTCAAAAAATAATGAGGCCTTTTGAACTTTGCTGACATCAGATAGAAATATCTGGGGGAAAAAATAAAAAGAAAGAAAAAACCAAACCTAAACAAAACCTAAATACACATGATTTAGAAGTATTTCTGCATGATAGTCACAGCAGAGTGATATACACCATATCAAGGAGTTTAGTGCTCTCATTTGCCAAGAAACCTGCAGCCTCCTCACTTGTTTCACTGTGAAAATACAGGATAACCCAGTAAAGATCATCTGTGGAGCCTTGCACAGGGCAGAGCAAGATTAATGGTCATGTGCAGAAATCTTCCTGAGATATTGCTTAGCTGACTAGAAAAAAAATACAACACAGAACTCAACCTGCTCTAACAGAGCCTGCAGCAGCATAGATGTTCTCTGTGTAACCTAGAATAGCTTACAAAATACACACTCCTGACAAATTTACTGGCCTGTAATTTATCAGACAAGATTTGGAATATGTATTACTTAGAAGCTATGTCATTTCCCAAGGACAGCTTTTCACCCAAGGTCTGATGCTGTCTAAAGCTTATGGCAGCTCAGCTTGAACAAGCACTACTCTGCTTGAAATAGAAAAAAAAAATAGAACTTCCTAGTTGAAAGCTTTCCAGGGTACCAACATCATCTGCCAGCTCTTGTTTAGTAGTCCCCATTATTTACTCCTGTGATCTTTTTCCTTTTTCACAACCTACTCTCTCACATAAGGGCAAATGCTCAAAGAAACATAAAATAGACACATATATACACACATACACAGAGCCTATTCCTTATCTGGATGTTGCTGCAACCCTTGTAGTTAGGGAAAAAGGAGCCCAGACATATTTTAATCACAAAAAGCTGATTAGATAAATTTGGCCTGATTTGTTGTTTATATGATAAATTGTTCTAACAGTTTCACCTACTATGGCACATGGCCAGTACTGGCCCAGAGTGGATGTGAGTATCACCTCTAGTTTGCTCACGCTCCCTCCTCAGTATTTATTCCAACAGTCATTCCTTCACTCTCCCTCCCTGTTCTTCCAGGACTGTGGATACTCACTGTCACAGGCTTTAATTTTTGTTCTTTTGGAGTGTTGTTGTTGATCTTTGTTTTGTTGTCAGTCCATACATTTTTAACTCCCACACGTGGCTTGATGCCAGTGCATTGCTTTAGGAGTCAATAACGTGCTCATTTACCCCTAAGGAAGGGTCACAGAAATATTCAGCAATCAAGGGGGAAATAGCATCACTTACCCCCTCCTCACAGTTGCCAGGCCAGAGATGTGGAGCTTGTTGTCAGGTCACACTGTTCTAATAAGGCTTTCAAACCCAAACCTCTGCTCAGCACTGGCCAAGTAAGCATCTGACCCATTTCTCCTGTGCTCTGACTTGTTATCAAAGTTATGATGTGTGAAGATAAAGCTGATCAAAAATTAGCATGGACTTTATGTTCAAGCCAGAAGTGATTTCTCAAACCCTGTAGTAAAAAAATAATGCTAAATATCAGTTGAAGATTATTATATAATAAACTACATTCTGAAATATGACTTGAAAAATTTGATACATATTTTGCAATATCCCTAAAGAAAAATACACTATAGGAGCTTTAGTTATCAAGTCAGCCCCTCAGCACCTTTGTAAATTGTGCAGCATTATGCCCTACTCAGACATATAATAAAAGCCATGACAGAAAACACTGATGGAGATCGGCCATCCTCTGCCCACCTAAATTGTTCCTATTCTACATATTGGTAGTACATTTTAGCTTTTAAGTCTCAAGGAACAGGAGCAGCAGTAAAACTTCTGCCAGTAAAACTACCCTAAATTTTAGGCTGACTAACTCTTTTCCTTGTCTTCAACAGATACTAAATTCACTTCCAAATTATCCTCTTTCCTGGAACTGACCTAGATGTCATAAATCTAAGGAGAGAATTTTGTCACAGCTGGACTTAGTAAGCATCAACTATGGACAGCAAAAAGAAGTAATTCCTAAAAGCCCATGTGCAGACATTCTGGCACCTAAATCCAGACTAAACTATTTCTATACTGTCCTTTCAATCTCACTATTTCTTATATTTAATCAAAATAGCTATAATTTTCTTAATCTCTTGATTTGTAGGACTACTTGTGTCTCTAATGTCTTTGTTTGTGTCTATGTTATTAAGTTGCCCAATAATTCTTCTTCAAAGAATAACCAAACCTGCAGAGGCTATGAAACCTGTAATCACAGATCCATAGAAAATGCTCATGCCAGGGACTCTAGGGACTTCTCTTCTGTCCCGCAGCAGGATCAGATCTACCTGGTAATTGCCTGTTAGAGTTGTACTTGAAAGCCCAAGTGACAGAGATATTACACACTTCCAAAGAAATAGTACATTATCCCTAACTAAGCATTAAGCAAAGCTAAGTAAAATCTACCTTATTGCCATTCAAATTCTTTATTTCTTTTCATATCAAAACTTGAAACCACACACATTATTCTTCCTACTTTGCAGTAGTTTTCTAGCTATTGAGGAAGGAAATTTTGTTCTCTCAGTCAGAGAATTTAGATTTTAAAAGAGCACTGTCACTACTGGAAGATGAAAGGAACATATTTAGACCTTCTGGGAACTCCAAAATACTGGTTTCTTTCCTAGCGTATTCAACACAGCTGCTTCTACAGCAAGCATTGTGTAGTGACCAAGTACAAATGACATAATTCATCTTGACCATGCCAGAATTTCAGAAGTGAATCACTGGCCCTTTTCCTTCTATGCTATTTAAAAAATTAATATCTTCTAGTTTGTTCCTAATTGGGGTTACTTGTGTACTGGTCCTTTGGCACAAGGCAGAAAAGCATATTGTATAACAGCACTGCAGGGTTCTGAGGAGCAGCTGGAACACCTACGAGCTGCAATTATGTCTTCTGTCATTTAACTCCTACCCTTTTTTGTTCTGGTCAATATAAGGATCAGGACAGAGAAATCAGGGATATCAGAGAACTTTGTGCTGGCCATAAGAGCACAAAATAGAAGTGTTTGGGGAAAGCATAAGTACAACAATGTATTTGTACACCCTGCAGTTGAAATTACATGTACATGAGTGAATCCCTCTAATTTTCCTATGTCGTGATTTATGATACATGTCATTCTAAAAATGTTAATGATTTCAAGCCTTTCAAGAACCTAAACAACAAAGAGTCATGACCCTGACTGTTTGTAATTCAACCCAACAGATGACAACTTCCTGACAATAAAATGTTCTCTCTGTAGCTATGAATACGTACAGCAAACAAGGAGAAAAACTGTTCTCAAACCCTGTCCAGTGTTGAAACAAGCCAAAGTCACAGACAATATTCTGTAAGAACCAAAACCCAAATCACTGGCTTCCATTCTACTCTAGCAATAATAAACATATAGTGTTGTTCTCACAGAAACAATACAAGAATTAAAACCCAACTGCATCTCAAGAAATTGCAACAAAGCACCCACATTGATCAGTAAAGATAGCAATAGCACCAGGGAATCAAATCACTTGCCCTGAAGTTAATGGCAGTTACTCAACTGCAGATCCAGGTTACAATCCCTATTTATAATCTTTTAAAAACTGAGCATCTATAACTTGCTGCCCTAAAAGACTGTGAAGCTTTAGTGTGTTCATAAGATGAACAGTGACCCAGAGTTTGAAAGAATAATTGCTTTGTGGAGTTTACAGGAAGACACCTGCTTTTTAAAGTCAAAAATTTTGATATTACGGTCTTTTGGTAAGAACTGGCACTAGTAGAATGGGCTAGAAATACCCCTAAATAAATGCTTGATACGTGCAGTAAAGTTAGGAAAGTTTGACCAGGAGTACTATTTGCATATAGCATTAATAGAAATACCAGCATGTTGTACTTCAAATGGGATTTTGAAATACAGGAATTGCTATTGTAAATCAGGCTATTAGTCCAGCCAGATCTGCTATTATTTTTCCTCCTACTGTGACTAATGCTTTGGAGAGGAGCACAAGAATCCAGCAGTTCTTTTGGCCTCACTGACATCTGACAGTGACAAGTTTTACTATTCATTGCTTTTTGTGCTCTAGCACAAAAAAAAAGAAGAAAAAAAAGCCATTCTAAAAGCAATGCTTTCTAATCTACAAGAATGCTCTTGCCTGTGTGTTATAGAAGAGGTGAAAAGAAACACAGGTGGGCTCTTTCAGAGCACACCAGTACAAACACAGCAGTCAGGCCTTTTCTCCTCAACCATCACAGTTCTACTTCCCTCTTACGTGTGTCTTTCTGGGACTTGAGGTCACTTTGGTCCCTTTTCATTTCTTCATAATGCATGGGTGTGGCTGCAGCAAACTTAAAACATTACAAGCTCAGTATTACTTTCTGGCCCTTTCTTTAAAATCCTGCACAGGTAGTTTGTTTCTCTGATTGCTGCTTAATATTGAACAAATAATCTCATTATTTTCATTGAGTCAATGATACTTCAACTTCTTCCCATTTTACAGCCAATTTACACAATTGGCTAAAATTATTCCTTCCACTGCATGTTATTGAACATTTGACAATTGTTCCATGTGTTATCATGGTGTCTGTGACTTCATTTTGTATGTGCAAGTCTTATGCAGTTTTCTCTAGTGCTGTGCATTTCACAAAGCATTTTGAAAGTTCTACACCAGCCCTCTGCCCCATTCAACTTTCTTCCTTGAGTTTCTTCAAAATGTCAAATTTACCAGAGCCATCTACACCAATCCTGAGATAGTCCTTTAAACATCAGTTTCAATTCACTGCCAGCCGTCTGCATCCTTTTCCCTAGAGAATCTTCATTCTGTTTCTCATACCATGCAGCATTTATGGAAAATACAGTATGCTGTGCAATGGTTTGCATTCAAATTGTCAAAATATAGCACTATTCCCCACAACTTGAAAATTCAGAGGAAGTTTGAATATGACCATTTTAACAGCTCAGAAAACTACATGTAGTGATCTTTTATTCACAGCCCTTCAGAATGTGTGAAGGTATCTGCAGACTCCCAGAATGCTCTGTGAGGGCAATCACTCCCTCTTGGCAGCTGCTTCACTGCTTTGTTATTAAGCAACTGGACTCTGCATCAACACTTCCCCTGCTTTGCTCCTATAACTTCAGACTTTTCCTTCTCTTTATCCTTGTTTACATCAGAGAAATTACTTATTGCCGGTTCGGATGGATGCGACCGCGAGCGAAGTGCAGACTGTGCCAGATTGATGCCAGTTCCCAAAATGGTTCTGAACATTTTGTCCTTGTATATGCTGGCAGCAAACCCACATTCATTTGGGATTCTGCTGCAATACTGCTGACATTTAATATCAGCAAGAGATAATTTTCCTAGTATAAACATATATTTCTTTCTTGCCAGATATTAAACTTGTGTCATTCATAATACTAGCAAAAGCCACTTTGCCACAGAACCCATGGGAATGTTTTTGACTTGTACTCATTTTGCCTCCCTCTGTTGAAAGGATTTAAAAGAAGTCAATGAAATAGAAGGCCAAATTTCTCAATGGTTTAAATCTGTGCATTTCTGTTGATGGTGTTGATAAGGCCACACGTGAGCATGGAACATATTTTAAATTCATATTTCTCCTTTTCCTTTATTAATGCAATATGCTATGGTCATCTTAATTCTAAAATCATACAAAATTCCTTTGTATTAGAAGTCAAAGCCCTATGAGTGTCCAAAACCTCTGAAAATGCACTTGGGTGTAAAAGCTAATCTGTGTTCACATTCTCAATGACAGAAATTTTCCAACAAAACCCCTACAATTTTAAGACTTGTGCTGTGATTCTCTCAGCAAAACTGAAATCACCACTGCAGACAATGATTCAACAACTACAGCAATTATTAATTCCACCTCACTTGTCCTAGTAGGTGCTAAACAGGTTGGAAAACAGCTACTGAAATAAAAGCCTTGCTTCTTAGGTTCACACACTGATGTGGGGATAGTTTGAGCAGAATCAGGCAATATCATGTGAAGATAAGGTTGTAATTTGCATCTGAAATGAATGTGCTGCTGTGTCCCGAAACTTCCACAGTTATGCTCCTCCTCCTCTGATATTTTAGCTCAGCAAAAACACTGATTGGCATTTATCAAGAAATCACTGCTTTGCACCAGTCTGAAACCTATGAGCAACCCTAAGTAATCAGTGGAAGGCCTGTATGCAGTAGCCAGAAAACCTGAAGCCTGTCAAGCTTTGAGCTTGATCTGGAAATTCTCTTATAAACCTTTCTTTCTTCAGTACATAGCATTTTATTAGGAAAAGATTAAAAAAAACCAAGTTAAAAAACCAAAATCAATACACAGTTAAAACACACAAAGGAAAACAAAGGAATGTTGAGTTAATTTCCTTACCCAAATTTGTCACAGCTGCATAGCTATTTTCAACCACAAATAACAATAATAAATAATCATGGTGAAATTAATGAAACTGAGTTAATGATGACTCATACATTTTCAAAATCCATTACTAATAGATAAGTAAGTGTTATTTCAGGGAAACAGTAAAAAGATCATTTGTTTCAAGACAAAGAAAAAGCTTAGAATTACTTAAACACTTTAAATTTTGAAAGGAATTTTTTGTTGAAGAGGACTAATGAGAGGAAGTATAAGACAAGACAATACAATTGGAAATGTAATTCTGCTCCTATTGACAATAAAAAATAACAGATCTCAGGACTTCCCCTGGTGCAACACTTGTTCAAAGCCAGCTGACTGACACTAGATCAGGTTGCTCAGGGACCTGTTCCCCAGGTGACAGAAAACGACCAGTATCCACCATTCAAGTGAGTCTTGGGAATGAGCTGAGTTCAAGGAAGTTCTTTCCAGGTTTACTATCACACATGAACGACTGCTTCTCCAGAATGGGACAACTACCATTACTACCATTACCTAGCTGATCTGGATTCCAAGTACAATGAATTTATATATATATATATAAAATTCTAAAAT
>VXBC01009144.1:15347-91198 GCA_013399945.1 Ploceus nigricollis | reverse complement strand
TTTTTTTTTTTAATTTTTTAAAAGGGATATAAACAGGAGAGAACTTTTCCAGCATAGAAAAGTTGCATACTGTAAAAAAAAAATGAACAATTGCAGTGAGTTATCCAGTGAGTCTTAACTTAATTAAGCTAAAGAATCAACTGCAGCACAGGACCCAAAGAAGGAGAAATGGATACAATTTTTTCCTTCCTCACCTTTCACATCCACAGATTCATACATATAGATGGGGATTATTTATCAGGTTCAAGACAGCTTATTAAAGCAAAAAGGATTGCAAGTGATAGGCACCAGAGTGAAAAAACCCCAACCCCAACAACCAGTCCAGAATTCAGGACTCCTGGAAGAAGTGTCTCATTTCAGACTTGGAAATGTTTTAATGCTTTTCTGTTTAATGTTAGAGTAGGAATGTGGATGAAGTGTGACAGGTTTTCTACCTACAGGATAAAATATACCTCAGAGATACTAAAATTCTAAATTCCCCATTCTTTGGTTCCTATCCTGATGAAGTTTAGTGTTGGACTTCTCCTTTATAACACCAACAACCAGAAGCAATTCCCAAATGCCACTTGCTTGAACCATCAACATAACATGCCTCTCACCACACATCAAGCTCTGTTGTCTCTAGTATTTTCATTCTTTCTAAGGAATTAAATACTTAATATACACAATTAGACAACTCTGCTAAATATCTGAGCTAAATTCAGTAGAGGTAAAGGCAGTAGTTTACACCTCTCACTATTGTTACAAGCTCTGTGCAAACTTCTGGCTGCATCACCTACATCCAACTTTACATACTTGAGGTTTTCTTTGATACTAAAACAGCTATGGTCTAATTTTCTTTAAAGAAAGAATATCAAAGCTGAGACTGAGGGGAACATAGAAATCTCAAAGATTTATGTGGAAACCTCCTGGCCCTTTTCAATTCCAGATACAGATCAAACAAATGAGACACAGACAAAAAGGAGCTCTCTGCAGCATTGTCTGTGCTTAGATTCTCGTGAAAGCAAGACATATTTTTAGCACTTGCACCTCCACTAATAATAAAAACAGAGCACTAGCAGTGTTGTATTTTTATCACACAGTGTCCAAAAAGGCCTGGATGCTGCTGCAGAGTCAGCCAAATTTCAGCAATGCTAAAACCAGCTGCATTCTCCAGCTGTACAGTTGTAAGGACAAAGTTATGGAGTATCAAACCCAGCAGCAATATGCTTTAAGTAACTGTATGTAATCCCATATTAAGATTGCTTCATTTTGGTCATTGATTTTGGTTGCAGCTCTACAGAGAAAAAGAGTTCAAACAGACCTCAATGCCAATGAAGTAGCATTTAAATACTTATTTAGTGTAGAAACTGAAAATCTTGAGACAAAACCCCTGTACCGTATTGCAAGGACAACCCTCCACCTCAGGATGAAAATACAGCTTCCTTACCAGCTTGGTCAAACAAGACTAAAGATTTTTGTCTCTGTATCAAGACTGTTGGCCAGACCACACTGAAATGCAATATGAGTAGATGCTGATGAGAATACAAAGAAATAAATTTAAAAAAACTTAGAAAAAAAAAAGAGGCCAGAAAAATGTATCAACTTGTTTGATCTATAGCCTAAAGCTCAAGTCCTGCCAGAGAAAATACCTTTTTATTTTTAATATTTGGAAGAGGCATAATGGAGTAAAAGCAATATTTTCTATAAAGTAAATGGTCTGTTTAAGAAACATTAAGGCCAGTTTGAAGATTCTTTATCTGTTTGTCCCTGATTTTCCAAGCCACCACATCACTCAGTCTTTTCAGATAAGGATGCCTTTGATTTGCACAGGTTTGGCTTAAGGTCAGCAATGTAACAATGTTGACAAATCCTGAAATAACTGACCATCCTCTGAAATGCCATGTATGAGGAAGACCCTGAGCAATGCTGGCAGATAAGGGAATGATCTCTTAGTGAACATTAAGAGATGAGAAGTCTGTTATGTCCCTAGACACTAATACAAGCCAGCTCAAGCCATTAAACTTTTCCCACCAAAGGGGAACAGGTGTCTCAGCTGGACCCTTCCCTGCTACATGTCTGGAAAGGGAAGAGTGGAGCAGATTTACATGTGCATGGCATTGACCAATAGAACATTTTCTGCTCATATCTGCAGAGCACCGAGGAAAGATGTCTGTTGACAGCCAGCTGCTGTCACTTACAACTTCTCAGCCACTTGCACTGCTTTTCAAATTAGGGCTGGGGGGACTCTATCCAGCTATGCCACCTTTTATCTCTGCAGAAAAAATCTGCCAACTTTGCAGTAAAAGCAGCAGATGGGAACAAACTGCTGCCCCAACAGAACAGTTGATCTAGCCTGAATTTCTCTTGAGCTCATCCACTCCAACACAGAACTATGAAAACACTTTTCAATAAATGTATTAACCTTTTAAAAGCAGTGAGAAAATAACTGCTCCTCTAGAAAACACAAAGATTATGAGTGCCACAGACTTGCATGAAAGTTCAAACAGTTACTGGTTTTCATAAGAGGCAATGTTGGGAATGTCTGAGAATGTCTCTGGTGGGGGACCAGGAAAGAGACCTCACATTGCAAGGATTATCAGCACTGCTCATAAAGGATCTGTACAGGGCCTACCCTTTTTAAACTGAGACAGGTATTCATATGATACAGCTATTCTGTGTCCTTTTATACAGTGATCACTGGGCATTCCTAAAGTAAATAAAGGAGTACCAAATACTCAATAGTGATGTAAATCCCTGAGCTGACACAGGCCAGAGGCATCCTCTTTTAACACAGCCTGCAGAAAGCTGCCTTCTGGAATGCACTGGGAGAGCAACCAAAGAGAACAGTTAAAGAATGTTATGAGAAAAAGACAAATGTTCACTGAGGTTGGGGTGCACATACTTCTCACTCAAAATTACAGAGACCTGCCAAGCTCTACAGACTTGAAATCAAAGTTGCAATCCTGGCTCCCAGCTCACTCATGTGTCTCACTCTCCTTCACTCCATGCAGCACTGTAGGCTTCCCTCCACTCCACAGCACTGTGCACCAGAGTCTGCTGGTTTGACAAATTCCCTGTGTTCTAGAGGAGCCCTTCAAAAAAAGCTTGTTTCTGAATTTCAGACTGCCATTACAGTCCCTCCTTATCTCATTGCCCAAACTCCTCTACTCTTGCCACCCACCCATTCTTCCTCCCGTTCTCAATAGTCTCAGAGAGGTAAAAATAGGAAGACCAAAATAACAAATTTTGAGCTAGTTTGCTCCTTATCTCCATTGCAGCCACAAAAAGAACTAGTTTCTTCACCTCTGTATGATAAGAATGTATCTAAACTTCTAAAAGCAGCTGCAAGAATCCATGGCCTTTCCAAGCTCCTTCTAGGAAAGAAATTATACAATTTGCTACCAATGCAGGCAATAATTTCTTAGATCTGAAAGTAGATGCAAATTTTCCAAGAATCACGAATTTTCCAGGAATCATTTCCAGGAGATCACTCTGGAGTTTGCCCTTGCCAAAATCTTGATCCCAGTATCACAACTCCTGCCAAGAACGTGTTGTACCACTAAGCTCTAATTGTCTCTGATGTGAAGACTGATGTCATCACACAATGCTTGAACAAAGGAAAGTCAACCAGCATCTGACATCATACTGCTTTCATCCAGAATTAAAGCAAGAGGAACAGTTAGAGTCAGCAATTTAATCTCTAGAATATTTTGTAAATCCTTCTGAAAAAATGTACTTCATGAAAGAAGTAGTCTTGAGCACATCACAAAACTGTCTTTTGAACAGTTAAGGAAATAAACCTTTGAAAGCTTTCTCCAAAAGAGATGAAAAAATTTCATCCAAAATTTTGAAATAACTTTTATTTTAGGTGCTAAAGACAAATTCCAAGAACCTCTTATTAAATTTGCAAGATTTTTAGCTGTACTGTAAACTGTCATTTAAAAAAATTAACATACTGCAAAACCAAAAGCCAAACTTGGCAATCTTGTAGATTTCTAAATGTTTCTGATTAGGAATCACTGAATTGATAACATTCTGAAACAAATATGTATGAAGAAATCAAAAGTATGAGACTCCTCTAAATCAACAAATATTTCAAAGAGATATTAAATATTTATCACATAAGCTCACACAAAAATACCTACTTTCAGTGCATTTTATCTACTACAAATTCCACACATGCTATAGGTGTAATGAGCAATAAAAAAGACCCCAAAACAGCAGCCGGTTTTCTCCCTAGAGCACACGACAAATTAGTTTAAAAAATAAAAGTAAATAAACATGACCGGTGACTTTTGCAGGTGAATGTGCTGGTTAATGAAGTCTGTGTTAGTGGCAGGCAAGTTAGGGATTCTCTCATCTGCTGGCTCAATTGCAATGAGAGCAATAAAAAATTATTTTAAAAGAGCCAGGAAAAAAAAAAAAAAAACACTGAATTTCACATTCCATGTGCTAGAATTATTTTTCTCCAGACTGACAGGTGCCTGTACCTCCAGCACTCCTCTCAGCCTCTCCACAAAACACAGCTATGCTACTTCAGCTCTACACCAATAACTAATGCCACTTAAGCAATAGCCTCCCTCTAGCTCTTCCCCACTGTAGAGGCTGGGAAAAGGAAAAAGCTGCCTGTGCCTGCCTTCTGTGGGCCAAACACTGAAGCCACAAGCAACGGTGACAGTGTTTTCCTTAAATAACAACAGAATACACTGCAGCTTAGAAACAAAGGGTGGGTAAAGTGAGAGGCTCTTAAGTGGAGTATGGGAGGGGAAATTAAGAAGCATTTGGCTTCTCATAACAGTTCTCACACCCTTAAAAATACACAAGACTGCTCACTCTGTGTAGCTGCCCAACACTTAATACACAGTACAGATGAGATAAACAGCACCTGGCTCCCTAACACCTTTGTCAGCTCATTACCAGCTATCTAATGCAACGAAGTGTTTTTCTTTCACGTTTGCTTCTGTTAAAATGTAGGTCATGAAGGGATGATCATCTTTGAGGCATGGCTTTTTATCTTATAGTCTCCTCTGAACACCAGTTTGGAGGAATTTGACCAGCGTAGTTTATAAGAAGGAGTCTCTGGAATAAAAACTGAGAGCGAGTCAGTAGGAAAGGTCCACAGATGTCTTACACTAAATATTCTTAACATGAGAATCTTTACAATTGACACTCATCTGCTCCACAGAAAGACAACAAACACATTCATAGATCACATACTGAGATGCACATTATCAAAAGGCTAGTTTTTCCCTGCAACATGACAAAGTTTGTTGAAGTGAGGTGCTGATGGAAGGTGTGAAAATGTGAAAAATTACTAATCTTAGATTGCAACATATGTTGACTGTATTTGGAAACTGCCCTGAGCACACCTCATCTATTAAAGTACTTTCCTGACACAGATTATAGTTAATCCCTGAGCGAGCTACAAACATCATCAAACAAGGGCAAAAGTTCAGAACCAACAAAGAAGAAAGAGTAAATAATACAATTTTCTCAGACCACCTGTGGTTTCTTTTTGGTTTCTTCTCTTCTTCAATGACACACACATTCATGCAATTTAAAAAGCAATTTTAACAACAAAGCTAAAGGCTCATTCACATCTCTGAAGCAATTTTTCTTCTAAATAAATCTGAAAATACTGAGAATGATACTCTGCAGAATATATCAGAAGAATCTGCTCAACAACTTGAACACCCATATTATCTGCAAATGACCTACTTTCTTCACAGTTGCCCAGCACGTAACAATCTCTGTACAAGAGACAGCAGCTGCCTTGCAACCAGTGAGCTCAACACCAGAGAAATGGCTGAGTCTAACAAACGAGATATCTTGGTTATTTGGACATGTTTAACACATGTATTTCTGGCTTGTCACCAAGAACATTTAACATATTTTGCAACACTTTACTACTCACAGACGTATGCTATTGCACTGCTTTGAATGAAAAAGCAGTTATCTACTGTCTAACAATGTCTAATCCAATTCAGTCTCCCACCCTATCCACATGGCACTCTCCCCCTTTGGCAATAAGTGCATTCAAATCAGCAAAGGAGAGAACCTGTGTGCCAGCCCTCAAGGTCTCTTCAAATGTGACAAAAGGATTTACTGATCTAGATTTCACTGAACTCTAGCATGACTTGAGGCATGCAGTTCTCATTTTGGAAGTCTAGTACACTCAGATTTTACCCCCCAATCCAACTAGAACACATTTGTTCATCTTTAAGTGGGCTGCTTCTGTGGATTCTGGCTGGCTTAGAAGAATACACTTGTTTGAATCACAAGAGAGGGAAGCACAAACACGTGGGAAGGATGGAGCTTGTCAGTACAAAGCCAAGCTTTTGCAGACATCAGTATCTGGAAGACTATCTTCACAACTTTAACAGGGAAAGAAAAAAAAGAAAGAGCAACTTCACTTTATTGAAAATATGGACATCTAAAATAAATCAGATGTTTTACACTGCAGAAGTGTCAATTTTCCTCCAGGCAGTACAGAATATAGAGGAGTTTCTAATCTAGATGAGATTCTAATCTGAGACCCAAGACATAACTGTCATCACCATATATATAAAAAAATTCTCACTCAAATCACTGGGAATCTTGCAACAATTTCAACAGCATTAGGGTTTTAGCTCACATAGGTTATTCTAGTTTGGATGTTCTTGTTTTGATTATGCATCCTAACGAAGAGCATAAATGAATGCAAATACCTTTGAGAATCTTCAGCAACATGCCAACTTGTATCTAAACTTTGCATTAGTACATCTGCAGAGGGGACTACACTCAGCTTCATAGTCATATGACTCTGAGAGCTCCAACACGAGTATTTTACCCAGGATACAAGAGTTGTATGAAGCCTAATATACTCTATTGTCAGTGCCTAGTTAGAAACTGAGAAAAGCTGTACTCTGTGCTTCTTTCATCACTCTTCAGAATGATTATTTTATGAAGAAGCATAGATCATTGAAGCCTCATGCAAATAGGCAGCAAATGTGCTACATATCTAAATGGAACAGTATCACAGTATAATTTCTAAGTGTCATATAATAGCTAATCAATGAACTCAGCATTTTTATCATTGTAAAGTCACATCTTCTCTACATATTGCAATGATTTCTTTATTGGTTGTGACCACTGTTATTTGCATGACCAAGTAAGATGTCTAGACGATGTGAGCATGTAGGACAAACACCACATTCACAGCCACAATTTCTTCACCACTGTAGTCAATCTCTTGTCTAATGCTACATTTATAAATAGATGGAAGCCATTATCATTCCAGGATATCTTCTCCTGTGCTGAAGTGTCAAGTGCTCAATACTACATTCAGAAAGGCTTTGCATTATTACCTGTACTCTTGGAAGATATCATTCTTGCTGTTTTGAAAAGGTTAATGCTGTTTATGTTATCCACGTCTAGAATTCCAGAAGGAATGCACTTTTTTATGACCTGCTCAGTGTTCATTAAAAGTTCCAGTTCTGTTAAGTGTAAAATGGAGTATTGCTAATTGCAGCTTTTAACCTCTAGAATACCCACATTACTCAAACAGAAGTGAAAGAAATCATTTAAAAGTGGAAAATGTCCAAGTCATGGATGTAGTAATACACCAGATGCCATGCACTATATAAGAATGAAGATTGGACACAAGATTTTCTTTAGTATGCAAGTACCTACCTAACTGGGAAGATTGCAACAAAAGATGGGATTAAGCATTTTCATGCCATTAACCAACACAATTCATCACCAAGAAATACGATTCTGCTGTCTTGATCACATAATTTTATAGTGTTCCAATCAACCAGAGTCCACAGCAATCAGTAAGTCATCAGTCTGGATTTTCCAAAAAGCTGGATAGAACTACTACCCATAAGGGCCTCCTCAAGCCAGTGTATCAGTAGTAAAGACAATGGGGTTACCTTGTATTAACACATTTCCTGAGCATGCTGGATGCTTCTAATGCTGGATTTGGTATAAATATTCTAACTTTCAGTTTTCTACTTTTTCATACACTGAGTGTACTTACGTCAGTTAAATTTGTTTCTGCTTGTAACACATCTATCCATAACTGAAAAAAACCCCACCAAAACCACACAACTTACAATTTGAGAAGAGTCACTTTTTCCCCCATTAAGACTTCTCAGTTCTTCACCAGTGTTTCCTGATGTTTGATACAATAAGCAGAAGTGTCTGTCCACTTCATCTGTACAGAAGTATGGCATATAAGCCTCAACACACAGCCTGTAAAGAAATGCTGTTTTCACCACAGCAAACAGAGACAAGAGTTCCTCCAGATGAGCTTTTCCTTCTCCCCCCGAGAGCAGAAGCCTAGCAAAGCTTGCCAACATAAGTTAATATTTGGGTTGAATAAACAGTCCCTTAGATTCAGCTTTTTAGCTCATGCTCAAGAAAATCCAGCTCTGAGGTGATGTGGGTAAGCAGATACCTCTCAGCTTTCTGTAAGATTGTCTCAAGTTGGCATAGCCCACGCTAACTCCTTTTTTGTATGCAAAAAATAAATCAATTTATATTCATTTTGGAGTAAAAGCCACCTTATCAGCCAGTCTCCTCCTTCCCACTCCTTGTTCTATTCATATGTAGCAAAACACCAAGACTTAACAAATCTCTGAAAATCTGATGCCCCCAACTTAAAAAGAAAAATAATTTCACTGGAACTGGGCTTCAAGATAGCAGAGTTTGTGTGATATGGAAACAGAAAAACATCCAAGCAGTCTGTTTTCTCAATCAAACCAAATAGCTGCTATTGTGATTTTGACCTCCCAATCTAAATCACATATTTATGACTATTACTTAATAAGAAGAAATAGCAAATATTTGCCTTAGCTTCTTTAAATAAAGCAGCTAACAAAACCCAATTCATCCTGATGTGTTGCTGTGATAAAAAGTAGACACTGGAAGCATCATTGTCACTTTTACAGCCCATAGTTCATAGTTAAAAAAGCATCCACTTGTCCTGAAATTATAGAATGTATACATAGATTGTGGAGTCACTACTGTTTCCACAATAGCCTAACTTCATTTGCAGATCTGTTTTAATAGGTTAACCTTTTTAGTATTATTATTATTATTATTTTATGTAGTTTACATGAAAAAAATACATTTCTAGCAGTGGAACAAGATAATTCACTTTTCTATAATGGAAAACAGTTTTCAGCTGTTTCTGGATTCAGATGTATCCCTTGGTGCCAGGCAGTGTGGCAGTGTTTCTTCCATGCTCAATTAAAACATTTTCCCAGTACCTTTTTCTTCCTCATAACTGACAGCATCAGCTTTTGGTTTGCATCAAGTGAATTTGTTTTCCCTGCTCCGCTGTGGCAGCAAATATGCAGCTCTATTACTTTTTCAGATTCTGTATTAAAAGGAATGTATGAAATACAGCTCCTCATCAGTCTCCTTGCTGAAGATCAAATTTCAGCTGCGTAACAAACAGTGACTCTGCATGACATAATGGGGCCTTCATGTGTGAAACAGCTAAACTGAAACTGAAAAAATATCCTACATCATGATCTGCTTTCGTCCGGACATAGAAGAAATTTGTCTCAGGAAAGAAGTAAATTGCATAAATAATCCAAAAATCAATCCAAAAAGTTTTCAAAAGACTTTAAACAATATCTTTTTAACCCTAAAGGTGATTTCTAGTTAACATACAGATATTTTCAGTAATAGCTCCTGTCTTGTGCAGACGTCAGGCTACAGGAGAGGATGACAGTCTACTTTGGATGGGATACCAGTGAAATATTAACAACATCAAAACTTGGTCTTATGCAGCATTTAAAGGCTTTTGAAGAAGAAAGAAATAACTGCTTTCAGACTGAAAGGTTTTATTAAAAGGTTTCCTAGCTTCAATATCAATTGCTATTTTAACCCATCAGTTTACATCTGTAGCCATAGAAAGTTCCTATACGTGGTACTTAAGTTTCAGAACATCTAAGAATTTGCTGCTTATATGACCTTTAAATTTTTAGGTACTTGGAAACTCCCTAATGAGCAACTACAGGAATATATCTCATGAGTCTGTATGAATTAAGAGATTATTTGGGTAACCACAAAAACAACATATACCATGCTAACAATTTTAAGATCCTCCATCTGCTGAAAATTCTACGTATTCTTAGGTCTAACATCACCTGAATCTACCATTTGTTTCCTAAAAAGAATTAGTGAAAATGTAAGTTCCTTTTTTTTTTCCTACTGGTTTTATGTGAAAAGAACATATGAACCCCACATTAATCTTTTCTTCATTTATAATAGCTGCCTACCTACCCTCACTTCAGCCATTTAGCAATCCTGTTATGAAACAGCTGCTATTAGTGAAAAAAGTCCAAACTGGCAGCATTCACAGACCACTGGGAATACAGAGCATTTTAAGATGTTTCTACAACTCCCCATCAACACCCTCTGATTCATTTTTTCAAGACCCTACCTTAAAAGCCTCAAACCAGGATTATGCTTCTAAAGACTCAACATCAGAAAGTCTGGCTTTTCTCTTGATTTTCCCATGGAGGACTTCCTGTTCCTCTAGACCAATACAACCTTCTTAAAACATTTTTTTCCACTCTTTTACTGCTGCTGAATCTGATTCAAAAGGGGCCCATCTGTTCCAGCTACATCATCAGGAGAGCT
This sequence comes from Ploceus nigricollis, assembly GCA_013399945.1. Taxonomy (NCBI): domain Eukaryota; kingdom Metazoa; phylum Chordata; class Aves; order Passeriformes; family Ploceidae; genus Ploceus; species Ploceus nigricollis. Next base: position 80,578 of record VXBC01009144.1, on the reverse strand, counting down.
CTGCACTTTCACACAGCTGCTGAGCTTTCTGTCCCCATGCAGAGGCTGGAATTGCTTCACGCACCCCCTTGGCACAGAAATTATGTAAAGTAAATGATAAATCCAAAAACCTATTGCATGATCATTTCTATACTGGCTGTTTCTCTAATGTAAACTCTCATTTTCTCACATTTTGCAGGGCCCTAATTTGTTCCCTTAATAAAATGCACCATAAAACTTGAGAGTGCAATTTTCCAATGGAAAGGAAACAAAAATCCCACCAAATAAACTAATCTTATTATAAATTCCATGAAGCAGTTCAAAAAGCCCAGATAGGTGATTGTTTCTATTAAATTCCATCAACTGCTGGAGCAGTTTCTCCAGGAATTCCAACACTTCCTTAGAATTTAAATGACTTAACCTTCACTACATTCTGCAGACTGAAAAGCAGCTACCTGCAAATGCAGCTTGAACCAAATGGAAAATTGCATTTAACAGCACCCCCATCACTGATAACCTGTCACATGCTCTGAAACAGGATTCTCTCAGGCAACACAGATGCACCAGCTTGACCTGAATGCAAGCAGACTGTACTCTCCAAAATACCTGTGACCACTCAATTCCTGCTACTCATTCAAGGCTCAGGGAGCTTGGTCTGTTCAGCCTGGACAAGAGTCACGGGAGACCTTAAAGCACCTTCCAGTACCTATGAGAGCTCCAAGAGAGCTGGAGAGGGCATCTGAACAAGGGCATGTGGTGACAGGACAAGGGGGAATGGCTTTAAATGAAAGAGAGAAGATTTAGATTGGATATATGGAAGAAATTCTTCCAGTGAGGGTGGTGAGGCCCTAGCACAGGTTACCCAGAGAAGCTGTGGCTGCCCCATCCCTCGAAGTGTTCAAGGCCAGGCTGGACATGGCTTTGCGCAATCTGGTCTAGTGGAAAATGCCCCTGCCTCTGGCAGAGCATTGGAACTAGATGGTCGTTAAAGTCCATTCCAACCCAAACCTTCCATGATTTTCTGGACATAAAAACTCATTAAACTGTATCTGCATCTCTGCTTTGACAGAAAATACCTTCTAGATACAGTTTAAAAATAAATTTACTTTTGAGTCATAGAAATCTTTGCAGAAAGTTTTCTTTAGTTTCTTTTTTATAAATGAGCCCAAGTAAAATACGAACAGTTTTAATTAAGTAAAAAATGCACAAAGGTTTGGATTGTTTTAGTTAAGATAAAATGGAACTAAAAAATTAAATTTAAATGGCACAACTGTCTACCTGCATCTGAATGTTATTCATGGCAATCAGCTGCACTTGTTAACGCTTCCTAAATTCAATTTCTGGACAGAAGCTGGCAAGCTGTTTATTGTGGTAGTTACTGTACTATGGAATGGGGGTTTTTTCTATCCCTTCAGTTGATTTTGGGGCAAGTTGTGTCTCATCTCTTCATGCAGCATTAAGTCTTTTCTTTGCACACAGTACTTCTTTATAGTATCTGTGAAAGGTAAAAGTGAAGAATTTATTTTTATTGATAATATGAAATTTTCACAGAGTCACAGAAATGAAGTACAACTGAATAGTAGTTACCAGTCTCCCTACTAAACGTATGCATGCATTTTAGCTCATTTGATCTTGGCAAATCTCAGAAGTTAATAAGTTAGTAATCAAGAAACAAAATAAATTATATTAACATATTTTAACAAAATAAAAATAAAGCTCAAGTGAGTATACCCTGGAATCATATTTTACCTATAACAATTCACACAACCTTAGTAACATTAACAAAAAACATTTGAAATTAAGTTTGGGCAATTTGTTCAGTTGAGAATTAGGCTGATTAAATGTCAATATTCTGAGCACTCTCATGTGAAAAAGTGTTCTATAATCTGACAAATTAAACAACAATAATAAGTCTTCATCGAATTCAGGGTGTAAAATAATTTATTAGGTTCTAGTCATAAAAAATTTAGCTACTATTCTTGGGTTTTTTAAACAGCAGCAGTCAAAAAAGTGACAATTGAAAAGTGTTCAATAAAAATAAGGCAAGCTTTGTAAATTTGTTCTTTAAAAATCAATGCTGTAAGCACTACAGAATCAAGGGTAGCAGAAAAAAATAAACAAGAACTTAGTAAAAAAATCACCAAGTCATTTCTTTGCTATCACTTGAGTTAGCCAAGGAAGCATTGGTAAAGCAGTATGAAAGTAAACTTTTATTTCAAAACTATTAAGAGTTAATTAAGATTTAAAGGCATCGCTTTGGGGGAGGAAGTGAAGTATGCCCTAGTGATGATAATTTTATATTCTATTGATTTATGTTTGTAAATCATGAGAGAATAGTGAACCAAAAACCTGCAAGACAACACGCCCCGACTCTACTGTTTCTGCTCAGTGATCCGCTGGAGGCAGAGTTTCATGTAGGAGTTTTTATTGCGTATTTCTATCACTGCATCTCTGACAAGTTCAATGAACAGCTGAGGCCAGAGCTTCTGCAACGATTCATTTTTCATATTGATGTCAGCTGCTTCTTTCACTAAGTTCTCAACATATGTCTGGCAAAATGTTTTTCTTTCTTTGATTTCCTGCATGAGAGAAAAATTACACAACGTATAAGAAAAAGGAAAAAAAGGTTAAACGAGCAAATCCACAAAAACCCTCACAAAAATTGAATGAATTAAAGAACATAGCAATTAGCTGGCAGATCCCATTGTGTACTTTCTCCCTGGTTTTAAGTTGTATGGCCCAGGGTCTATGTCCAGGCTTTTATGAGTGCGGCCACAGAGCCTTAATGTATTCATTAAGTCATTAATTTATCTGAAATTAACTTTCAAGTAATTATATAAATATCTGTTAACAGCATTACAATTTGTGTTGCTTTTTGGCATAGCAGTGAAAATTTACAGAAATTATTAAACACTAAACTACTTTTCCTTCTCTCCCTTCCCAGAATTTCATCCTTACAGTACAACAGATGAAAAGTAGATATTTCTCTACCTGCCCTAACAAGAACATTGTCATAATAAAACACGCCAGTACTCATCCTTTTCCACAGTCACTCTGGCAAGTGCTGGTTCCTAGTGTGTATTACATTAGATACTGAAAAAAGCTGAACTTTTAAAAACTCATAAAAAGATACTATGCTTTGTGCAATTACTAGCTCTGCATTTTAGTAATTCAAACTGTATTAATCCCTGCTTCTGCAAAGTTTCTATAAAATGCCTTAAGCTTTGAACAGTAAGCTATATTGGAGCTAAATATCTAGCTAGTTTGAATGGCAGCATTGTTAAAAATTTTTGATCATGCTTCAGGCCACCAAAACAAAAGGTTTTAATGACTAATAAAGGTGAGAAAATGCTTTCCAGCAGTTTCAGCCAAAACCCCAGATTATTACTCAAAGAACCAAGACTGTCATCTCTAGTAATACACTTCAGCCACATTTGTGATGTTAATTTACTGCTGCTGGGGACCTGAAAGGAGTCCTTTGTGCCAGGACGTACTCTTGTGACACCCTGCAGTACCTGCTGCCACATGCACAATGCTACAGCAAAGGACAAGGTGGGAATTGCTGCACTGGGAAGAGAAAACAACGCATTTATTTAATGGACTGTACAAATACTAAGCTTATTTTATTTTATTATGGGTCTGGTTCCATGGTAAAGGATAACAGGAATACTTCACTGTCTTACTCCATGCCATTCAAAGATTTAAGAGCTATCACAGTTTTGAGACTAAAATGTTTTCTTAATTTAATCTCTCCATACATGCAGTCACCATCTCCTTTTTATGCTGTGGATCTGAGATGATAAAACCACAATGGAATAACAGAATTCAGTGATTACTGAATTTGATTTCATTTCTTGCACTACAGGATTTACATATTTCCACATAATCAAAAAGCAAACAATGGGACAAATGTGGGAAACAGACTGCCTACAGTTAGAACTCACGATGATTGCTCAGAAGGGAGATTGTGGCTGAAAAAATCATATTCTCCCTGGGAACAATTTCCCTCTGCCCAAGCAAAAGAGTTAGCAGATCAAAAACAGAAACTAAAACAAGCGTGACTGATGCCCTTGTCTGAAACAAGCCAGCTTGCAATTTTATTAATAATTAAACCTAGTATTTTGCCTATATATTTACTTCCCTGTAGCTCACTTAACAGCTATGAAGCAGCTTTTTATTACTACAGCCTGCACTATCTCACATGTTGTCTGAAGGTGTTCTTCACCAATTCATTCAGGGAAAATCTAACATGTGCAATATACATTTTTCTTCCTAAATAAATTGTGGTCACTCCATATGGCTTGTAGGTGAGAATGTATTTCTGAGACTGTGGCACTGTTCAAGAATCACTTCACCAAAGATAGAAACTGAACATTTTCCAGTATTCTGAGAAACAGATCAGTTAGATAAAATGTTTGATCAGATATGTAAATGGGTTAAGCAGTGATCTTTTAAAACCACCATTCTCAACAGGACAACTGAAATTTGACATACAGATAAATTCAAAGAGTAGTAGCCTAAGGTTATCCAACAGAAAATGCAAATATTTTGTAATTATATGTTTTACCTCAAGCTTTTCCATATGAAAATCTTTTGTCATGTAATTCAACGTTGCTCGAGCTGTGCTTTCCCCTCCACTTCTTCTGTTATCACTACTTTCCTCACTCCCAACTCCAGATTTCTTTCCCTTTCCCTCCAGCAGATAATGGAATTGCTTCCTCCTGTGAAATGAGATTTACAATCCTAATTATCGAAAACTTTTAAGTGCAGATGTTTCTAGGTATTTGGGGGGTGGGGGGGTTCTCCTTTTGAATATACATTTTTTGAGCTTTGAAGTACTTTGCATCCTCAAGTTATTCAAAATACGTATGACTCTAGACGTCCCTTCATTAATTTGTCTCTAAACAATTGGCTTTGATATTTATCACATAGCATCTCCTAAATAGGAAGTCTTCCAGCTTTAACTTTTACTAAGTATTTGTCTATAGAAGACTGAAAATAGGGGGGTTTGGCACTCTTTTTTACAGTAAAACTCTTAAATCTGTTAACCATTAATTACCCATTATAAAATACACACTAAAAATAGCCAGTTCTCATCATGAAGGTCCACAAGTTTTCAGCAATCCCAGTACAGATGCAGAATTGAGCATGCAGTTCATTTGTGTGCACATTCCTTTTCATCTCCTCAGCAGACTTCATACAAGTTCTGGGAAAACCTCTGGCTACACAGACCGGGAGATTGTAACACCTGTGCATTATGCAGAGGACCTATCTTCTAGAAGATGGTATTTGTAAAATTTTCATCTTTTTACCTAAAAAAAATTTATTATAACAGTGTGCAAAAGAGTTAAACAACACGTACTAGACAAACTCCAGTTCTGTTCCTTGTATTTTACCTGGATTCTCCAAATAATGAAAGCACACGATAATGCGGCAGCTCGGAAGATGCCACATATGCCAGAATGCCAAAGAGCCTTTCTGCCTTTACAATGTCATTTTCAGTAACCTGTGAGAGAGTGGGAAGGGGAGAAAAAAATTACATTTCAAAATTAGCACATTCATATTTCCTTACATATGTACATTGAGAATTAACTGAAATTTTTTATATAGAACACTGCACACAGATCTGTAGCAGGCACATCTTCAAAACATAGACTTGCTTCTACTGGCACTTTAAGTGTATTTTAGAAGAAACCAAATGAGGTACTGGTGCTTGCTTTATTTCCTGTCATTCTCGATATTTTAATGTATACACATGCTGCCCTGTGCTCCATGATAGTCTTCGTGAAGTGAGGAATTTTAAAAAGGTTTCTTACATTCATTTTCTGAAGGCCAGACATATTAATTCTGCTCCATACTGCATGCACTTACAAAAGGTCTACTGGAAAATTTCTGATTTAGTTATGCTGGAGAAACAGAAAGATTCTGGGCATGCACATGTGAAAAGATAACTTACAGACTCTTTTATTTTGGCAGCATCATGGAAAAGGTTTTTAAAAAGAGAGGCTTTAGAGGGAAAAAATTTTTCTCTATATTTTTCAGCTCCTGAAAATAAGTGTTCACTCATTATATTTCTCTAAATGTCTACCATACTGTTGTTTCAATATTAAGTTCCAGCTGCTCTTTAAACTAATTTTCAATGGTTGAAAAATTTTCAGGATTCATTTCATACAAAATTGAAAAGTGTAAAGAAAGTGGAAGAGATTCATTCTTTGGTGGTGGTGGTTACTATTTTTTGTTTGTCTTGGCTTGTAATCTCTGGAGACCATGGCCTGTGCTTCTCCCTGATGGCCAGACTATAAACTGACTTCAACTGCCAGAAGTTTGCTGGCACAGTTTCTGGACTCCTGGCTTTGTACTGAGTGCAGAAGCAATCTTTATCATCAGGAAATCTGACCTGGATAACACTGACAATGAAACTTACTCATTGACTTCTTAGCTTCTGGACGAAATTTAATTTCCATTCATCCTATAACATACTTTGGGAAAGCAACCCATTATTAAATACACTTCAATACTCACAATATTTACTAAGCACTTCCAGACAAACTTCGTATTCTGTGTTATTGAAATGTGTATAAAATGGAATTTTGATCCACATTAACAGATTTTTATTGTATTCTGGCATAATGTTTAGAGACTATACAATCTACACTTGCCTAAAGTATACTGCAACAGCATAATGCAGGGGTAAATTCAGTCAAAACACAGATGAGGAAATTAGAAATGTAAAGTCAGTTCCATTTTTACAGTGGAGTTGTTCATTTTCGCTTAAAATTAAGTCTTACTTAGAAGTGTAGGAGTAGATGACCTTGCTGAACAGTCTGTAACAGAAGCAAGGTCTAAAACAAAGAGCACAGAAGGCAGCTAGGGAAACAAAGCCCAGTGCAGGCAGAAATGTCTGCTGGAGAAATAAGTGATTTTAATGTATTTATTTATGTTAAGAGAAGCATAAGGACCAGGTCAACAGAGACAGCAATGCTGAATACACTCTCCAGCTCACAGAAACTCATGTTCTCTATCTTAGTGCAGTGCATTGTTTGCTCCATTAATCACAAAAAGATTATAACGGTAGTATCACATAAATGTAAGGCTCTATGGCTGCTCCTTGCCAAGTGCACAGAACAGGCACTGACTGTGCCAGCAGGCCCTGCTCAGGGAAAGGGATGCATCTGTCACACTCTATTCCATACCACTGGGTGGACAGCAGTCTGGAGGGCTTGGTAACTTCAACCTCGACAACTTAGAATTAATCTGAGATTACTAGCACTGGGAAGAATTTCAAGTAGTATCTCAATGAAGACAATTTGCTTCTTCACAGTTAGTAAATGTAACAACTGGACAAGGGCACAGAATCAATTGTTAGGGGGAGACCAACACTCTGCTTCTAGCCTGGAATATTAACTGGAATGGTGGGGGAAGGCTGGGAAGAAAATAAAAGGTTTTTTAAATAAGTTTTTTGCAGTTTAAAAGTGCTAGAGTGATGCAATTTATTTTGTTAATTCAGTTAGTATATATTGCTTTTACTTTGCAACTTTGAGTACCTCAGAGCTGACAACACACTATTGTCTCCACAAACATTGCACACAATGGTAATCAGAATAGCAGAATATGCACATTTCCCTTTCTGTCATCTGGAACTGTTATTTAGGGCTGATCTAAGGTCTGAGAATCACTTCAGGGGTTGTGTTCTTTACATTGAAATAGAATTTTGTATTACTCATGTTAATCCAATAGGTAATACACATCTGCAAAGCTGGATATCATGACTTCTGCTGCAGGGTAATGAAAAACAGCAATCAGAGTTCATCTCTTTCTTCTGCTTAGCTAAGACACTTTTCAAATGATTAATGACACTAGAGAAAAACTTCTGTATGCACCTCTTCATGTAGTGTGGGGTCTGGCTGAAAAAGTTTTTTGAGGACAAAAATGTTCTTGTCATACATATTTATGATTTGATATATGTCCTACATAAAATCATGCTGTGCTACATGTGCTCCATTTACTAAATTAATCCCCAAGAACTATTAAATACAAAGTTTTCCCTCAGAGACTGAATTTGTTGACCTTGAGATAGTAACAAAAAGTCTACTCAAGCAGTTGTTACTTTGTTTCTCTATGAAGACCAAAGATGTATCTATTTGCTTTTCATCTGAATCACTAGTAGATTTTGAAAATATGATGCAGTAAAAAAAGAAATAAACTTTCTATTTTTAAAATCAAATTTGAAGAGCATTTTTTCAGCAAAGTACTAAATTTGAAGTTATTCTATATTTTTCATGGGATTATTATCACTATATTTTCTTCCTTTTCAAGATACTGTGCTGTTGGAGTGAGTCCTATTTCCATCCTTTCCTTGCTAGTTAATTCATTTATCTACTCAAGCAGTTCCTACTCTTCTGAGCAACTAATATATGTTTTATACAACTAAAACCAAGTAAACCACAACATCCAGCTTTGGCTGGATCAGATAACAAGTATATCTAATCCAAAACATATGAAGATGACCAAATTAAAATACCAGATCTAAATGCTAAAGCTGTGTATTATTTTTGCTCTAATTAACTTCCATAACATCTCTTAAACTTACTTAGCATTTAAAATTGAATGTGCACTCAAACATTGTGTTGCATTGTAACTATTTTCACTCCCTTTATGATCAAAGCCCAAGTATAAAATGGCTGTTTTATATGCTTGAATAAATTTACTTTCAATTGATGTAAAGGGGAATACAAAGTACAAAGAACAGTACTTTAACAGCAATATTAGTGTCCTAACTTTCTATTTATTTAAACATAAAACGCACACCCAACAACAACAAAAAAAACACCTGAAGATCTTTGACATAGCAAGCAGAAAAAATTTTTTAAAAATCTATTTGACAGACTTTTCCTGTAACAGGCTTAAAGCAGAAAATATGATTCTATGGTATTTTGTAACACTGGCAATTGTAAATAATCATATACAGTAAACTACTAAGGAGTCTGTCAAGCACATTTTTGCCTAAGTATTCAATGTCAGTGCTGTGATTTTCTCAAAAATAATAAAAAAGTGCTTCTAAAATAAAGTGAAATAGTACAGTTCTTTAATAATAATTTCACTGAGTTTTATTAAATAATAATTTTAATATTAATTGCACAAGAAATTACATGGTGAAGTTTACTTAATTCTTTTACCCCTTAATACTGAGAAGACACTGACAGGGTTATGCTCATTTCAATAGGAATTCATCTGCTCTTTTAAAAACAACACTAATTTATCCTGTATGAGCAATTATAAAAGCAACACCATCCTACCTTCACTCCATTTATCTTCTGCAGATTAAAATGGTTCAGTCTGAACAGAACATAGTATTTCCACAAAGTGAAGTTGACAACTGGATTTCCCTGAGGATCAACTGTCAACTGTTCCATGCGATGCATCTCAGCCAATGCATTGAACTGCTGCAGTGCCACAAGATTGGTCTCCTTAAACTTCAGGTGCTAAAAAAAGTCAAACCCCAATAAATTAAATAAGGAAACAACAAAGAGTGAACACAGTGATTCTATTCTGTGGCACTCCATTTTCAAACTCTAACACTTGTGTCTGATGAAGCAACTGAGCTAATTTCATTTGAAGTCTCCGCAAAATTTTGTACGAAAAATTTTTTGTGTGCAAAACACATCAATGCATCAACCAAGTGCTGTATTACTTACTCTAAGAGATGTCAACATTACAAGCCCCAAGTTCTTTACTTAAAGCAGGAATATTTTCAATGTTACATAAAGCAATGATACTACTTAAACAATGTATATTTAATTCTGCAAGTAAAGTACCTGCAATATCTACACATAAAGTACAATACATGCTTTTAAAATATTCTGCCCTTTTTGGGCACAGGGTGCTGGCCTAATTCACACCCCGCCCTACACTAATGTTCCTATGAGCATGGTGTATGCTAACCAGTAGCATTATTGTGGGAAGAGCAAGGAGGAAAAATTTATGGTGAAGATAAAAATTTAGTTGTGATTCTGCTATCGTCCACAAATTGTCGCCCACCCACAGTGAAACAATTGTTTCATTAAGACAGATAAATTTGTCTTAAGCTCCCCACAAATTTATCAGTCTCAATTAAACCATTAAGTTTTGTTATACTCAAAATCTTGAGAAGCATCAGGGAGCTCCAGAGCCAATCAGTCTGAGCTAAAAGTTGATTATGTTTGTTATCTCTATTTTACTATTTGCATCAAAATGACTGATTTGAATGACTAGGAAAAAAAGAGACATACTGAAGAGACTTCTCATTCATGTTGCTTTTCTTCATCAAGAACCGAGGAATTTCATGAACTGTGCTGATTTAGTTAGCTATTCCTTCTAATCTTCATTTTTTTATCCTGTCAGCAATTTGTTCTTTGAACTCATGACCCAAATGAAGTCTTCCTGACATCATGGATCCATAACAATAGTACAGAACAACAATACTGTATTTACACACAAGTTTTGCAACTTAAAAATAATTAGGTAGGTCCAAGGAATTAAAAGAAATAAACATCAGTCTGAAAATAAATCTAAATTTAAATGATTAATTTTTAAGTATCGAGGTTACCATTATAACAGGAGGAAATATGCAATTCTTAACTGTATCTATTCACATGAAAGCACTTAGTGGGGGGCTAAGCCAAAGAAAGGTCCCATTAGACAATCCATATTCCATAGCTGTTCAGAGCTGAAACATGAGGCATGCTCACCACACAATTAGGAAATTTGGTCTTCAGTTTTGCTAACACTTGAACAATTTCATCAAATTCTATGAACATAAAGGAGACTGTGGCAATAATGCCAGCTGTTTGAACACTCCAGTTTCGATCCAGGCACTCCAGTGCCCCAGCACCATACAAGCCAAGAGTGTCTCCTTCCACCTCCACTAAATGAGACTCTAGAACAGACAAGCCTTGTACTGCACTGCTCAGGATTGTATCAAGAGATCTGTAGAGGAAATAAAAATACAGTGATATAAATGAGATGATTTTGAAATGATTTCATCACTCTACCAAATAACAATCCTTTCTTTTACCAAAACTCAACTGTCAAATACAATGGCATTTCTCAGCATTCATTCATTTTCATTACCCCATCTTGTTCAAATACACTAAAGGCTGGAAAACCCTTCTTCCATCAAGTAACACTGTATTTGTTCTACTTCTTCAGCAGAAAGGGTCTGGGTGTATTTGAGTTGGTGGTAGGGTTGAATTAAATAAAGAGTCCATTCATATTTAATAATTGGCTTTAAAATTTTAGCTCAGAATGCTAACCTGGCATGTTTCGTGTTGCTTTAGATATCTAAATAAAACTTCAAATAATGTATTTATTTAAGCAACATCCCCTTCACATTCTGTTTGCTATGTGAAATGTAAAAATGGACATAAGCAATAACTCAAGCATTTCTTTCAAATAATGTGACCTTTCCAATTCACAAGAGCAATTTTAAAATCAAGCAATAAATCCAGGTATTCCTGAATCCTGTCTCTTTTTGTCCTACTTCCAACATGATACACTCAGCTGGCTGGACCTAAAGTGTACAGAGACTTCAGGATAAGCACAAATTACAGGTTTAGAAAGTTATGTAATGATTGCTATTATTTTATTCTTTACCACATCCTTAGTATCTTTAATGTATTTTGACTAGTAGCAATCATTTGACTGATGTTCTCTTGACAATAACAATCAGAACCCTAAAATATCACTCAACTGAAAATGTTGAGAGCCCACCACTTCATTTGTGAAGCTCTAATTACTTATCTATACTGAATTTCACCTGCAATTTTATTGCTTAATAGCTCATCGTGAAATTCTTGACTATGATAAAACACATACATCAAAACAGCATCATTTCTCAAGCAATGGGAATTTGTTCATTAACAGAGAAACAGTCAAACTACCATAGTTACACTGACTTGATCATGGGGGAGGGATTACCAACACTGAATTAAATGGCAAAGAAACCAAGCAGGCAAGAAAGCAGTGGGTAAATGCATTCAGGGGAAAGCTTTGGAAGTGCAAGAACAGAAGCGATGATGGCAATTTAAAAATGCTAAGGAAAAAGTGTTTCAAAAGATGTAGCACTTGACTGGAGATAGGAATCAGTTCTAGCCATAAAAGACTGAAACTCAAATGGGTTCTACTTGTGAGAGACAAAGACTTCTGAGCATCCCTGATATTTGCAGCATTGACCAGGGACAGCAGGAAGCTGTACTTGCTATTGAATTTGTGCAGACTGTTTTTTCAGGCATTTGCCTGACCTAACCAAGGTTGAAGTGCTACTTTGGTTGTAGCCAATCCAAGGCATACACTGCTCATTAAGTTCTGCAGTGGGCTCTAGCCACATGGCCACTTTTTTAGATGCAAATAAGCAAAAAAAAAAACTTTTAAACTAAGAACACTAAAATTATCTTGAGAGTAAAACTATGTCTGGTAACTGCTACGGTTAAAATAGCATGAGTGTGAAAGCAGTCCAATAAAAGATGCTGCAGTTCAAACTAAGGGCCTGAATACAGCTATGAAACCTCTTGATATACAAAGAGATTACAAATCTTCGTAATGCTCATACATCTTCATTTTATTCATTTAAACTGAAGGCAACAATCTAAGCTGTTAAGGAAATGAACAGCCTCAAGAAGGCTCAGGAATTCACATTTAACATTTCTTGTAAACATGAAGTTATCCTTTATTTAGCAAAATCACGTAATAATTTAGCTTGCACTTCTTTAGGCAATGAGTTGCTGTTCTATTTCTTTTTAAACATGTTACTTATTACTAATGTTCAAAAGCAAAGTAAACCATCTGTTCAGGGTTGATTTGCATATATAGTACTTTTGATAATGAAATACAGCAAGATCTAATTGGTGAGATGTAGTAACCTGGAACTGAAGACATGAACAGGTAAAAGCATCACCTAATAAAATACCTGCTTTCTTCAGGAAATACATATGCAGCACTGCCATTGATCTGGCAGGGCTCATTTTCTTTATCTTTGTTTAAAGAAGCCTCAAGAGCAATTTGGTTCTGCTGGATCTCCCACTGCCGAGCAATGTTACCGATCGTTAACCGCTTCTTTTCCTGAAACACGACACACAAGTCACCATGAGGCATGACAGGGCAGGAGCAACACATTTGTTTGTTCTGAAGTATGCTGATTAAGCAAAACATTTTAAATTGTTTCAAATTGAAGAAACTGTACTAGTGGTTGGTGGTTATGCATTAAAATCAATGCATCGTTCTAGTGCTATTTTGCATAAGTGTCAGCAAATAATTTAACAAAATTTGCAATAAAGAAACAAGAAAAGTAACATAATAAATCCACAACTTAGGAAAGCATGAAGTTAAGCTACTTAGGACATGGAAACTGCTACTTCTGCAAGTTTTTCCATTTTAAAGAGCTCAAAACTCTAGTTCATGTTCCATTTGCCCAGGGAGTTTTGATGCTCTCTGGTTAGAGAGCACTCCTTGCTCAACACTTACAGACTTCCACAATGACTGAGCTCCATGTCACAGAAAGGGAGGGAAGTTGGAATCATCAGTGTTTTTTATCACAGCAATCTTTAGAAAATTCTGTTCTCAAGGCTGAGGGTCTCAGCCTCAATTACTGTACAGCTCTACTGCTTTGTTAGCCGTCAGATGTGGGCTGATGGATTCCTACAGAACTTCAGAAACTTCCATGAATTCCTTTCACATAATGCAAATTTTACAAGTGTGAAGATTCTGCTAGCAGTAACTTTCTCTTGTTCCAGTAAATATTAAGTTCAACCACTGTTGGAAAGGAATGACATTCTCTATACATTTCAAAGTACATCTCAAGCTTTCCCAGAAGAGTGGGTTGGAAGCAATAAAAACGAAGTCTGGAAAAAGAGATGAAGAAATTCTGCTGTTTGGGCAGACAAGTGTCAGCAAGGGAAAAAGAAAAGATGACATTGGTGAAATAAACATTTTCAAAGCAGTGCATACATGAAAACAGCAATTGTTTGCTACTGAACGAGTGCCTGTAATTTCATTTACACTTCATATAGCATAAGAAATGTTGGAGAAACGTGATGGTAAAAGAAAATTGCAGAACACAGTTCTCTAAATATTTTTTTCAGATTTAACTATGAAGAAACCTATAGTTGACAACTTTTTTTGCTGGACATTGTATCTATGAGCATATTTGTTCCTTCAATTCAAATGTGTAGAACAGGAAAAAAGCCTGAATCATAACAACGCATTCACAAAGGAAAATCTACAAAATCATCAAATCATTTGAAAAATATTGGTATTTGACTGTTATGCCACTTAACTATTTGAAGATAGGAAATATACTTTGATAAAATTAAAGTCTAAAATGTAATGCTGAAATTGATTAATGATGACACTAGGTGTTAAAAATATCTTTTCTTCCAAGGAAATTTTCCACTAACAAAAAGCACCTCAAAATGTAGGCCACCAAGACAAACAATCTCTCTGCTACAAGGAAACATTACATCAATGGTTAAGAACACGAACTACAAATAAATACCTACTTTCTTTTTTTTCTAGTCAAGATACATTTTCAACAGCATGAGACAATGTCATGTGTGAAAATTCTTTATTAATTTTCCATTTCTTGATGCTACTAAGATCTATCACCAACACTTCAAACCTGAAGATACTTTAAATACATCAATATCTTGCAGGGAAAGAAGAAATACAAAAACCAAACAAATACATTGCTTAAAAAACCCAAAGCCACTCCTCAAACTGTATCTAAGTATTTTTTTATTATATCAATATTTTTTAATCAAATAGAAATATACAAGGATACAAATATACAGGAAATCAAAACATATTCTTATTCACTGGACACAAAATTTTTCCCCCATTCATATGTTTAGGTTCTTGGGGGGGTTTTGATATACTTAAAACATCTTTTAACCTACTGTTAACATTCTGTTTGCATCTTTTTATTTTTCAGTTATATATGTTTGCTACACTTCTTATGGCCTCCTACAACTAATCCAGTCCAATCCCCTTCATGAAATAGGATTTTACCTAGGAAACTTAATATGGACATGAACATTTCTTGTTTATTTGACTTCCAAATGGAAAGAGATTGTTTGTATAGGCATTACTGGCTGACAAAAAAATGTAGGCACTTTTTTTCCCCAAAAAAAAGGGATTTGGAGCCAAATGGTGATATTCACAGAGCAAATGGAACATAGATACTCTCAGATTCTTGATCTTTGGTCTCCTACTAGGAGCACAGCTCATGTAGTCAGCAGCCCCATGAAGAGTGTTCTGGAGGGCACCGGGGTCTCCCCTGGTGGGGCACTTCTGTCTCATGTGTGTCAGCACCAACCAGGCCAGCTGGGCTGGGAGATAAGAGAGATCAGAGTTCTGCTGACAGAGACAACAGCTGGACTCTGCCTGTGGCCTCAGGGCCCCTTCACTCTATCCACAGAAAGGAATAAATTCAACAGGAAAAAATGAAGGAAAAACTACTTCAGGACACCCTGCATGGCTGCAGCCAGAGTGTTCACCTGGAAAGGGGAGACCAAGGAATGTGAAATCACTGAAGATTGAGATTGAAATGAGAAGACCTTTACTTTAGCCTGGATTTATGAAAATGAAGTTTGCCATCCACTGACAAGTATCACACTGGTGTTCTAAAGTGTACCTTGCATATTTGACTGAACAGAGTTGCAGTCATGGAGTGCACTGTTGAAGCTGTGAAAATAGATAGACGTATATTGGGATATATAATACAATACCTGCAGCAAAAAAATTGGCATATAAGTTATTGCTGTAAACTGGTTTACAGCAACCTTAGAACAGCCACAGACAATACCTTAAGCAAGGTCTGTCTATGGCTTTCACGCTTCCTTTCTTCCTCTTTCCTTGCTGCAATAGATGCCATACGTCTTTCTTCTTCCTGGATGAAAGAAAGAAAAACAAATCCCTAAAGGAAGGAACTAAGCCGGTTCTGAAAAGTATTACTGATAAATTATGTTCTTGTGTTGGTATTTGAAATGGATATTTCCATTTTAACACAATTTTAGAATTTTTATCATCTTAATGTTTCTAAATACTATTAAAACCAATAAAATTGTTACTTAGAAATAAGTCAAGAAAAACAGAATAAATAACTATGCAGATAAAAACGCTGAAGATAAAGCTAGTTAAAAGTAATATATGTGAGAGTCTTTGAAAAAGTATAAAACATATGGTGACCATGAAAAATATTTTTAGATATGACAGTGCAATACATCTTTGTATCTTTGTAGCAGTTTTTGCAATTAGCAGGATTTTTTTTTTTGTAAAAAAACACACAAAACAAAAAAGCTGGGTTCTATTTATGCTTGAATCATAATCCAGGATTAATTTTCATCATTATAAACTGTTTCCAGGGCCTGGCTTCTCTCAATCAGCAACAGAACTTGAAAAGAACAGAACATTTTCAAAGTTAGCTATTCCATGACCATTATGTCCCACCAATATTATTGCCTAATCATGAAGTCTCAAGAAGAAAGCCATTGATTTCTAAACAATGAAAGTGAAGCTGCTTCATTTTCCTTGTACAGCAATTTGATACTGCAATACACCCATATTAGGTTGGATGCCCCTTGTTTACAGAAGTCTAAACATTCTCACAGCACAGTATTTTTAGAACATATATTTTCCAAGTAACAAAAGAAATGTTCACTATGAAGTAAAAAGTGTACAGTCCTTCCAACACAAATATTTGGGAAGCATACTTTAACTTATTTTGATTTACTTCACATGCCATTTGGGCGTTTCTATTGAAGCCTCTTCCCAGAACATATGAAAAGTGTTTTCATTTCCTCAAAATAGAAAGCTCCTGTCCAAACCTTTTCATTTTCTGGAAATGTTATATGTTAACAAAATTAACAAACAAAAATGAACAGAAAGCACCATCAACCAGTAAGACATATTGACATGTCAAAATTTCTACATAAATACAACATGCTATGTTTAGAGCATTGTAAGAACCCCTAAGCACATGGATGAGTGCTTACTGGAAGATAAAATAAAACAGGAACTTCACACTTAGCATGGCCATTACACTTTTAAGAAAACAATTTCCAAAGCATAAGAAGTTCAGTGCATGTAGCAGACTTACTCTGATCTGTGTACAGTCCCCCTGAAACCCACTGACACACCATGGATTTTGGCATCAGTCTGAAAAGGGGTTAAAGAAAGGTTTTCAAACTGTTCCTCCATGACTTTATCCTAATATCATATATTAAACAAGAGGAGTACCTCAATGCACAGTAAGGCATGAGGCTTTGGACAGAGTAAGCTTCTCTAACACAACTGTATGCAAGAATTTCCTTGGAAAACTAACTGGAAAGCCCCATGTTTTTTATTTTTATTTTTTTTTTAATTTATTTATTCTCAAAGCAACTTGTCTTTTACTGGTGAAGTTCTTACTGTTGGCAGCCTCCTCTGCTACTGGGCTTTTAAGCTATTCCTAAACAGGGTATTTCCAAGGGGCTAGTGTAATGGAGTTACCACATAATCCAGGTTAGAAGGACTTCCATAGGTCACTAGTGCATGTTAAAGGATATCACCAGTAACTTTATTTTTATATAAAAGCACACATGGATACAGAAGTCCTTCTAGATGCCACTGCAACAAAGTACCACACAGTGAAATCCAGCACATGAATGGGAGGGTTCAGTGGCAGGCTGTGAAAATCATGAACTAAAACCCCATGCAGGCCATATGTCAGAAATGTGAGTGCATCATTAATAATGCAAAATAAAAATGTACTGTTCCTCAAGATATGATTCAGAATTTTAAGAACTGCAGACATTACCCCAATTATGTATTACATTATTCTGTTAGTGCTTTGTGTAAAAAACGCAAGTCTTAAAACAAAATATGAACACTAGCAAACTACATTAGTGATATCTTTCTTTAGAGAGCAGGTTAGATTTGTTTCAGGCAATTTTTATTTTTTAATTAAATTGCTTCATTTGACTGTTTTAAACTAGGCTTCCTAAAGAAACAAGCTTTTTGCAATTTTTTTGTCTTCATCTTCTCTAAAGACTTTTCAACACATTGATCATATCAAATAACAAAGTATGTTTAGAAGTCTTAAATTAAGGGACTTTTCTTGTTCCCTAGAAGTTTGATTATATTAAATTGGTATGTAGAAAGAAGAGAAATGTAAGCTAGTTTTACCACCAAGGAAGAGGAAGCAGAAACTATCCATTCTATTTGGCAGAAAACATCTGGCCATTCATCAGACACTCAGTTTTAAACTAACTGAGCTGGTGTTGTGTTTCACACTGGTGGAGGTGAGAGCTAGGTAACAAAATTGCATTAATAGACAATTAGCCTTCATTAAATTTATTCATTTCAAAGTAACTTGCTGTAGTTTTTTCCCAAGTGTTAAAGCAATCATCCACAAAGTTCCCTAAATTAGTTTTCTCTCAGCTTCTACAAATCTTTTCTGATTCCATCTTCCTTCTCAAAGCTTTGCCTTAATCCAGTTTGTACCAGACGTGTACCTTATGACTCTGTCTTCCAGGCAGGAGGGCCTACTGCCCCCTCTGAAGTCAGTGCTGTACCTCCCCTGCCAACACAGCCTCCACACAAAGATCAACATCAACTAATGCAAATTACATTCTAACAAGAGTACTAACTGAATTAGATTTTTTCCTTGATCAAGAGTTTATCCTAATTACAGACATTTAAAAAACACTTACGCTTTTCTAAAAAGGATATTTCTCTGAATATTTTTCTCTGAATATTATATAAAACACATTCCCCAGGAGCCCGCAAAACACCCCCCAGAGTACCGAAAAAGTTATGAAACAAACCCCTACATAACCTCGCCACAATTCATTTTTACTATCATCCCTTCTCTTTAAGAGAGAATTTGGGAAGAGCTGGAGCCCGGGCTCACTGGTTTCCCCTCGCCGTCCTGCTGGCTCTGTCCCTGCCTCTGTCGGTCCCCGGCAGGACAAGGCGCGGACGCTTTGCCCGGGGCTCGTTCCCGCCACGGCCCGTGAGGGCTTTCCCGAGCCCACGGCGCCCTCTGCCGCCAGCCGCGCGCTCCCGCAGCAGCGCCCATCCCGGCCGGCCTTCAGGGGACCCCGCGGAACCGGAGCGGATCCGAACCGACCGCAGCGGAACGCGCGCCTTCCTCCTCACTACCGCCTTGCTATCCTTCAAACGAGTTCCTTTCAACAAATAACACGAGTTAAGTCACACAAAGTCACACTTAAGGATCTTATTTCCCAACGGAAAGGAAAAAGCCCATCAGGGATCCCTCCCTAAAAAAAACCACCTCAGAACACTTTATGGTAGTGATGGAATACAGTAATGAACTCCATTCTGGATAAAGCAGTAGAACCTACTCCCTTGCTCCCATTTCAGCAATGAAATGTCTAAGCAAATAATCAAAACCAAACACAGCTCTCTTACTTTAAGCTTCTAAAACATATAAAACCTCAATGAAAAATCCAAAGCTTTACTTCTAAAAAGACACAGCTTGTGTTTCAATCTGGCAACATTTTAAAAAATTTGCATTACATATCATATTTACACACACATATAGGAACACATACACACTTAGCAAATTCTCTTGAGGAAGTCTGTTGGAAGTGATGGATAGCAAATGTTCCTGGTTATGTAACTCCTTAGTAAAGAATATGTACACATTTCAATCATATTTAAATACTTTATTACATATCTGCAGACAATCTCTGCTTACTATTACAAAAGAATGGAAGAAAAGAAATAGGTCCCAATCAAACTGTAAACACCACTGAGCAGGCCCCCTTTGAAAAAGTTCAAACTACAAAGCAGGGTGAAAAAGCTTCAGTGCCCAGAAAAACAAAAAACCATTATGCCAAGTGAACCAAGGTAAATAATCACAAATGCAACCTGAGCCTGCTCTGACTGTAAGGCTCTGCCTGTTCCATGGATCCAATCATCCAGTCCCATCACCTTGCAGCTAAGGTGAGGTAAAGGTGTAACTGTGAGTTACTGACAGTAGCACAAGTGAACACAAGAGTCCATTCAGCCATGATAATTCAGCCTCCTGCCCAGTGTTTAAGCCTTTAGACTGAGTTATCAAAGGTCAAGAAAGCAAAAGATTTCCACTGAGCTGATGTTTTAGATACACATCACCAAGTGGTTGGGTTTTCAGCTGAAAATCATCTTGTGTGGACAACGAACAAGTGAAGAGTGTTACAGGTACTAACCTCCACTGATTTCATCACAACTGGGTCTATGCTTCAGTGATTCAAGAGCTTGAACCTTACATTCAAAAATGGCTTAGGAATGAGGTGGCCTAAGAAAACATCAACTTCCACACATGTCAGGTTTTAGGAGTTGCCACAATTCAATACAATCCCTTGCCTAAAGGCAAATCTACTCCAACTAAAACAGTAGTAGAATAATTACAGTGCACAAATGTTTTATTCCAATTACAGTGTCTTTGGTTTTCATGGCACCTCTATGTTTCTGAATAGTGCCCTAAGGCAGAGACAGTTGTCATTAAATTTTTGCACCAGGGCTCCTTTCTCCAGGGAATCCTGTGGAAAAAGCCCTGCACCAAAGTGTGTATCTTCTTGAAACCAAACATGAATGAAGCTTCTAAGTCTCATACAAACTTTTGACAATATCCTTCAGTAAAAGAAAAGTTAAAATCAGAACTAACAACTGTGTAAAACACAGTTCTTGAGCAGAAAAGCTTCTGAACAAGTTAGTGAAGAATTCCTAGTCAGAAAAAAACCCAACAGTCATCCAACTCTCAGTTTGTTACAAGACAAAGCAATGTTAAATGCCTAAATGTTCTTCAGGCTGATGAAGAAAAGATCCTTCTAATGTAATTACAGTTTTGTTTCTTACACTAATCAAGAATGTAAATCACACACTCAACACTGCAAGTCCATTCCCCCACCAGGTTACATCTACCCTTACTGCTGACAGCAACAGCATATTGCAGTCCTAGGCAGAATAGCTGGATTTGGGATTGCCAGCTCTTTAATTTTACCACAGATCCCATGATACTTGTTATTTTCCTTTAAATCCCAGTTTCTTAAGTCATACGATTATCTGGGTAACAGTTTTTATTGGAGAAAATATATAGCACCCTCTACGTGGAGAAAAACGTTAAAAGGCTCAAAAAACAGAAGGCAAATAAAGAGTGTAAAACACATTATTTTTACAAGTAGGTTTATGAGCAGCACAACTGGTGAAGCCTGGTTTTCTATGGCTTTTTGTCTTTGTGGTTGATTCTCTGATGTTTAACAAGGTGCAAACCCAGATTAAGTTCTTCCCATGGCTGTGAATTTCTGACAACTTTTCCCCCATACAGAACTCATGGAGTCTAAAAAGGAGTTTGAGCTCTCTCTACAGTTTTCCCCATCACTGATATTTCCACCAGGATCCATCCCCTCTTGACAAGCGTTAAAGTGGGGAGATGGAGAGATATTTTCTTTATGCAACTTAAGTTCCTGAAATAATACTGAAAAAACAAGTTTTTAAAAGCAAAGTAATTAGCAATTATTAAGTCAGTATAAAGTCATAATAAAAGTTACTATTAAGTCATTATTAAAGTCAGTATAAAATATAAAAACCCCTGAAGCTCAGAATATCCATGAACAAACAAGTATTTAGTATTTTAAATGATGGAAGCAAAACTCTCATGTCCCAAAGCACTTTCTTTTTAAAATTAATCCACACACATGTTACATTTTTCAGCCTATGGCTCTATGAAAAAGCATCAGCTGCAATTCACAATGCAGTACAGCCATTGTACAAAGCAAATGAGCATTTAAGAGAAGGTGTATGTATCAGCACTTGGTCCAAAAAGTTCCCACTGTATCACTGTTGCTTGCTGCTGGACAGATTTCTGTGGTAAGAAATCATGCTTACACATCACTTTTGAGTAGGCACAGAAGAATTAGCAGGACTATTCCTATTTTAAAAGACAAAATAGGTCACATTATGGTAAGACCCGGGTGATTGTCTTTCATTCCCTGGAGTGGATTTTCAAGAAGCCTGTAGGAGACTGAGTCCTCTCTCCCTTATCAAGGTTACTTGAACTTGAGCAGCAGAAACAGAAATTATCAGGGAGAGTAGGTTAGGAAGAGAGAAATACAGACAGACACACAAACTGTGCGATCACCAGATCTCCCTAGGGAGGCTGATTAAAGAAACCAATTAAATTCTTAAATAAAAGATACCAATTACAGCAGTTTTAGGGCAAAGAGACCACTCCTTTGGAAGAAATGTGCTGTTCCTTCTCAGCTATACAACAAATCAGCAAAGACTGCTAGGAAAATTCTAACCAAAAGCTTGCTTTGCAGGCTCTCTCATGTCACATGGCAGCTGAACAAGCAGCATTTACTGCTGGAGTTTAACCACTTCAAAATAAACATGTTAAATGAAGTAAAAATGCAAACTCTTACTTTATACAGAACTAAAGAAAAGGGTTAAAGTTTTAAATATTGTCATGTCTATTCACCATTCAATTCCATACTAAATTAAGAAAAAAAGTTTGTATTTTTAATATACACATACACACAAAAACCCCTGGATTTTACTTCTGATTTGAAGTATCTATTAAATTTGATGAAAACAGAAATTTCTTACTGTGATTCTCTTCATATCTAGCTGTCGGAGCTGCATCATATGATGGAGAACAGTGTGTTTGTACCATGTCTCCTGAGCTATTGGATTGCCATCAAGGGTGATATCTGACAAGGATGAGGAATCAGCAAGGCACAGAATATCCTCAAAACTGTAACCAAAAGAGTTTAAAGTTTAAATGTCATGGAGTAGGAATAATTTTGAGATGGAAGATTTTATCTCTTAAGGACAGAACATAAATATTTAACTGTACTGAAACACTTCCACCTATCAATACTGCATATGATAAATACAAGTATTCTGAAATACAAGCAGCTGCTGCTGCTGGTAAACTTTTTATTCCCTTCACATACAGGTAAAAAGAGATGCAGAATAAAGAGAACTATAGGAGTATTTAAATTAAACCCCCTGCTAAAATATGATACATATAGATTCATATTCAGAAATATAATAGGTGTATTTGCCATCAAAGGCAGCATGAAAAACCTGGAAAGTACAAGGAGAGAAAGCCAACCACAAATATCACAGAATGATCCTAGGTGTTTGAATCATCACTAATATTGGAAGTAAAACAACTACAAAAGCATCATAATCCTCAAAACAGATTAGTCCATTAGTTTGAGTTCAGTCTAAACTCTAACCAGCTGGCTTCCTAGAACACATCAGATTTGGTTACCTGCCAAAAAATAACTGACCTGTGTAAAACGCATTTAGAGATGTATAACCTCTGTAGTGTTCCTTTCATTGAAAATGAAATGTGAAAAGAAAGCAGCTCAGATATTTAGTATTTTTAAACAGAGAATTATTTGACTGTATTTTAATAAAAAAAGCTGAACAGTTATGGTAATAAATAAGACTCCCTAACATGTTTACAATGTACGTATGACACTGCACCATCCTTATGTCCTTTGGCATTCCAAAGTCAAGTCTGCCTTAAGTCAAGTCAAACCTTAAGTATGCCCTGAACTCAGTGATCAGCAAACATATGCAGTACAGATGTTCATTTCAAAGACTGTCACTGAATAAAGTTGCAGGAGCTATTCTGGTGCAACTGGGGCAGCAAGCAAGGAGCTCCTGCACTGTAGACTCAAAGAGCAGAAAAGTGACAGTAAAGAGGAAGATATTACTGCCTTTGTGCTTGGTGCATGAAAACAACCTAAAAACCAATGGACAATGAACTGTGGGTAGATTGTGACAAAGACAGGGAAAGTTCTTAGGATATCTGAACAATTGGCTGTTTTGGACATGTATTTAAAGCTCGACTATTATTTTCTGTTTCTTTTTACGATCCTGTTTCCTTTCCAGAAAACAGCTTATGGAAGCGCATTTTTGGAAGATCAGTCTGACATATTACATAAAATATATACTCAATATGTCCTAAAGATAAAAGATAATCTTCCCAAATGACACAGAAGTTAGTAAGGCAAACTCAAACATGTTAGAACAAAAAACCCCACAGTCTGAATTTCCATTGAGCTAGAACATATTTTGCTTGAAAAATATGAAAATTTTTCGTCTTCAAAATTATTTTTGAGTATATTTAAAAGCATTAAATGTATTTATTCCAAGTACTTACCACTAAACATTTAACCAAATAGTACTTCTTTCATTACATATGACTTACAGATTTTTAACAAAAATAATTTCTTCAGGAAATGAGAGAAAAGTAGAAAGCTTGCTAGTGTGTTTTCGAGACCTTCCACTTACACATAATGCTGTGCTTTGAAATTCCCACTGCTTCAGCATGCCAGGACATTCACTCTGGATCTAAAAACAGATGTGCTTGCTTTATCCTGCTTTTAGCTGCCCTATTAGCAGATCAGTTTTAGAAAGAAACAGTAGTGCAAAAAACTGTTTTCATATCTTTGTATACACATATGAAAAAACTGAGCTTTAGAATTTCCATATAGAAAAGTTCATGTACTGTACTTGTCACACTGGTATCCTTATCCTAAACTAATTAAAGCTTTAATGTGCTACATTCCCAAACAGATTGTACAGTTTACAACCAAGCTTCTGTTGGCTTCCCAGCATGCAGACTGCTGGGACAGAGCCCCGTGGTGACCACCCGACAGGAATCAGAGGCCACATCTCAAGGCTCTCTCTCCAGCCTCAGTTCACCACAAAGGAGCCTTTAACCTGCTCAGGAAATACAAAGTAGCTCTGGATGGTGCTGTGTCAGACTGCCTCAGTCAATCTTCTCGAGGGGAATGTCTGATTCTCTTTCCAAAACCTTCTCCTGCAAGAGACAATCACCTCCCATTCCTGTTCTTCCTCTTACATAAATTACCTTCGCTAAAATTGTCATTTCAGCAACACAGAAATAAGTCACAAATTTGGGCTAAATTATCGGAAAGTGTTTTCTGGAAATCTTTTGAGAATAGATCAGTTTTCCATCTTGTGAGCATGCTCCAACTCCTGCATCCAGTTCTCCCCTCTGCCAAAGGGACACAAACCCAATTCTCCTTCTCATATCAGAACACAGCAATTACTTAACAGCAGAGCACTCTGGAGCTCAACCTGCACCAGTGATACACATTCACAGGACACAGGAATATTTATCTCCTGTTTTAACCTGCTTGTTTAGGGAGACAGTTGTTCCTTCTCTACACATTTGCATCAATTTTTAAAAGCATGTTGCACAAAGGGGAAAAGCTCTGGAATAGAGAAGGAAGGCAACATACTTACTATAGTCTGAAAGAACACCTGAAAGGGAACTGTATGTTCAAAAATACTCCAAGAAGAAAACTTGTGGTTTTCCATGTTTCTAACTACTAAACTACCTATGAAAACAGATGTAACTACCATCAACCTTTCATTCCCCTTTACCTGCTTTTGTTCAAACATTTAACAATGGATTTATAAATTTTCATCTTGCTGAGTAAAAAGGTACTTTCTTGTTTTTATTAGGTTAAGAACATTGCTTCTCTCAGGTTTCCAATTCAGCAACCAAATGAAGAACAAAAATTACATGAGCTTGTATCCAACTCATTCCATATGCCTAGACTAAAAGAAAAAGCCAACATAATGCTGACCTGCACAGCAGTGTTACACTGAAAATATGTATTTTGTTTTCAAGATTTAAAAATTGTCTTCCCTGGTTTCACATGTTCAGACATGAGCAATAACTTTCTTTCTGATTCTCTGTGGCAAATGTTACTGCAATCTCTTCCCCGTGCCACATGACAAATTAAAAATGGGATTTCTCCCATTTCTTTATAACCAGTTCTATATACAGATATTGCCTTCAGCCATCAGGTATAAACACCTTCTGTATGTAGCTGCTAAGATTGTTTGGGCTGAAGCCAAAAAACAGGACTTCCTTTGTTTCCTGTCAGCATCAAGTTCAGTTTTAGCTTACATTATCTTGCCAGTATATCCTTTTTTACTAAAAGTTCTGCAGAGAAGCAGCAGCATTCTGAGCCCTTCTCTGAAGTATGAGGTAAAAAGAACATAGTGATTAAACCTGTGGTATGTCCTCATGCCTAAAATAGTGACAATTTTTTGTGGCATTCCTGAGTCTTCTACTGAAATATTAATTCAATATGTCATCATGTGTCAATTTAAGACTCAAGTATTTTCACTGACACAAAAATAGAAACAAGAAAATCTTTCCATGGAAGCATTGCCTCAAAAATGCTATTTTAAAAAATGAACATTAATAAAATATTGCAATGAAATGGTAACAAATATATTCAAGTTCTGGCAATTTTGTTGTTTGCTTTCATTTGCAGGGGGTCTTTTTTATGCACCTAGAGATATATTAATTAAGAGTATTTGTGCACCAATTCACTTGTCAAACAAAATTCAGTTGTATAGACAGAGTGATTTTTAGGAAAAATCATTTTTCAAATTACCCTATGGCCCAGAGCAAATGGGGTAAGTGACTCAAAAGCATACAAAACCATTTAAAAGGGTGCAGGAATGGTCAGATAGAGCAAAGCAGTTCAGTGGTGTTATGATTGCAAAGAACTTCCTCAGTCAGTTCAAAGAGTATCAAGCCAAGCATCAGATCACAGACGGTCAAGAATATACTTGTAATATTTAATAACTTCCCTGGTAGAAAACATATCTACTACATAACTCTAAATGAGGAATTATTTAGAGGGCTTTAGTCTTCAGAACTGCTATATGTAGTAAAATGTATTATTTAAAAACCTCCAAGCTGAATGTGATTAAAAGAAGTTTTTCATTTGTGTGTTTTAAAATAATGACTGATAAACAGTTAGTTATCCATCCACTTATCTACCCGCATGCATATACAAAAAAAAGAGCAATATCTTTTGTTTAACATTAAGATTTTTTATAACTATTCCAACTGCAAACTCAAACTAAATTATATATTTCCATATATGTTCTAGATAAGTATTTGTAGCTTACAAGAAACCTAAGACTAGACCTACCAATAGACCAAATAAAGCCCCCATGGATAAATGACAAAATTTTTTATATAGTACCAAGAAGCAAGCTACTGATCACAAACTTTGAGAAATCTATCAAAACCTCACAGAAAATTCCAAACATTTTTCCTTCATTGAACACTGTAAAAATAACATGAATTTGCATAAAACAACACGAGAAAGCAGTCAGAAAGCTACACAAAAGACACCAAGTCCATAAAAAGACAGGGCAATTTCCCTGACTGCAGTGATGCTCCCTGACAGCGAGGGAGCCAAGCTGCTGCAGTCTCCTCCTTGCTCCTGCCAACCTGAGACTTTTTTTAGAAAGCCAGAAACAAAGGCAAGTCTCAGTTCTGGAAATGATTCAAAAGCAGCAAAATGCTAACTCCCTCTCTTCACTATGCCAATTTAAAATGTAAAATCAGAAGACTAGCAAATTAACTAAGGGAAAAGCATAAGAAAGACTCCTGCAGTTCATCTCTGAATTGTTTTTAAGTGTTTAACAGCCATGAGTATTTAAGATGTACTGCATTTGTACTTTAAGAACCTAAGGAACACAGACAAGTAGGTTGGAGCTGTCTGCAAAACACATAATGCAGGTCAATATAAAATGTTTGAGTAGCTACTACAATAAAAGCTCCTACTAAGTACATTTTACAGAGAAAGCAGATACCACAAGAATAGCACGGCATTTCCAGTAATTAGAACATGAAGCATCTTCCCCTACCCCACATTTAATTATTTGATTCTAAACAAAGAAAGCTGCTGGTGATCAAGGGATTAAAAAAAGGACATACCAAACTGAAGATAATGCAGGCACTTAGGGTTTTTTCAAATACTGGCACAAGTATAAAGGCAGACTTCAAAAATGCATTAATATAAAAAGGCACAGAAGACAAACATTTCTATTTATAACAAAATGCTCTTAGTTACTTGAAACTATAGAAGCCCAGCTTTGTGAGTTGAGCTATTTTGCTTCTGCCATCTGGTCTGAAAGGGAACCATGAATATATCTTTCAGACTTTATTAATACATGGACAAGTAAAACACAAGCATGAAATAATTTACCCATAGCAAGCAGAATCTGACTCAGCAATTTGCATAACTCCAGAAATACAGTGATGGAATGTTAAATATAATTTGTACCTTGCATCATGCTGCTTTAACAGACACCTAGGTTAACAGCAAAACAACGTATTTATAAATCTACTTTTAACTTTGACCACTATAAACAGTATGATAATCAATTAAAAGTATGTTTCTTGGTAGAATACTCATAGTACAACTACATTTAAATGCAAAGGGTTTCAAGAATTTTATACTTAAAGTAGAAAATACACAATGGCTTGATTGTTTTTATCTGATATGTTAGGGAAGGAAGAAAGGATCTGTACTCACAGTGTTTGAATTCAAATTTTCGTGAAATACAGCTCCAGTAGGATACTTCAAATTACTGATAGGAAGCAAACTACTATTCCCCTTACCTAGATATATTGTTGAAGCTGAGGAAGAGACGTTGGAGACAGGGCAAAGTATCCACATCTTTCTAGAAAGAAAAGATAGGCATAAATTCAGCAGATGAAATTGCCTTTTGAGCCTCTTTACATGGCCTGATGAAGTGCTTTCGTCTCTAAATGCTGTAACCTTGCTGCAACATTGATTTCTGTTGAACGTGCAGCTCCATCTCTCCCTAATGCAGACTGCAAGGGAGTGTTTCAGTGCAGATCCCACTCTGCAGAACAGGCTGCATCACTTGCAAAGCAAATCATGTTAAAGAAAAGGAGGATAAGGCTGCTGCTGCTTTCTGCACAGGCTTTTGGGAAATAAGCCAAGGTGCTCTCTCAGCATTTAAGCTGCAGGATAAACATGTTTTAAAAAAAAAAAAAAAAAAAAAAAAAACCAAAAAAAGCTTGCTGAAATAAGGTTTTTGAAGTGCAATACAGCAGTGACTCTCCAGTCAGAGAATGAACTGAAGGACTCTGTCACCTTTACAACCTTCACAATTAACATTTAGAAGAAGGTATGACTTTACAGAGTAAGAAACTCTAAATTTAATATTGCCACTAAATGCCTTTGCAGAAAACCTCTAAATAGCAAATAGCTCAAATATTAGTAAGATGAAACATATTAAGTAAGATCAAACATCATTCATGAAATATACATCCATATCAGACAGACAGCACAGTCTGCAGGGACTCACAAGCCATTCACACCTAACACCTCAGTTCTAAGTCTGCATCTCCTTACCCTAACAATGGCCATAGTCCAACTTGAAACCAGAGGACACAAACCTGGGAAAGGGAAAGGAGCATCAGAGCTCAGTGTCTTGATTTTAGCCTACAACTCTTCCTCCATCAGATTTCTGACATGTCTACATAGCAGTGCAGAACAGTTCATTGCAAACAGGTAAACAAAGGCAGCTCTAACAAACCCTGTAGCTCCTGTTAATGAAACGCTGAACCTAAGCTAACAAAGCTGCTGAGAGTCACCACTGGATACAATGAGCAAGGATTGTGGGATCAAGTCTGCAGGTGCAAAACTCCTGGTTCAGAGCTGTCCTGAGTCCTCCCAGATCAGACCATGCAAAGATTGAGTTCACAAGAGATGTGCATTTGGGTATCCCCTCTGTCCCTAAGGCTACTTGGTGTTCATGCCTGAAAGGGTGGGCACACAATATACAGCTGGATACACACACGAGGACAGGCATTATAAGGTTGTGCACAGTAATGCTTAAGCATTCATTTCAACTAATCACTGGGGAATTCAGCTTTGAATCAACTACAGTTCATTATTACAAAAATAACTACTTATGATTCAAGGATTTTCAGTCTATAATGAACAGCTCAAAGACAAAAAACAGTCCCTAAACTGGTAGTCCAAGGCCAGTGGATTGTAAAGGATCATTGCAGATTTAATTCCTTAAACCAGCCACAACCCAGTTGGATAACTTAAGTTATTCAATACAGTAAACTGCAATGGGCAGAGAGTTCAGTATGGAACCTTATTTTTGTTTGACAAACGAGATCATCATTTTTCCTACACAAGAATAATACACTTAGGGCAGGTCAAAGGGAGGTATGTGAAAAATAAGGAAGGTTCACCAAAAAAATGCACAGTTATTTAAATCAGATTAATTTAAAAATTATTTTAAAACAGCAATTTATTTTTAAAATTGAGTTTAGATTCTTTCATTTGAAGGAATAATCAAGTTTAAAAGCTTGATTCATAATGAGCATTGTCACAGTAACTGAGTAACTAAAGCACAGTAACCAAATTATTTTCATGAGTTTAGGAGTGAATATTTTGCAGCTAAGTGCTACATCATAACAACATCATGATTAAAATATCTCCTCCACCTGCACAGTCAACCACATGAACTTAAACTTCATCTTAAAAAATATAACCCCCCTCCCTCAGCTACTCGAGCGCTCCAGAAATAAACTATCTTGGGTATTCTTTCCATAGAATGATATATTTCTTTCCATATTTCTGCATTTTTACTAATTTCCATACAAAAGGAATGTAGCTTTCATTTTAAAAAAAACCCAAACAAATATAAGTAAAGAAACACACGCACATTACTGTACACACAGAAAAAGACAACACCTATCATAACATATGAAAAAATATTTTCTTTTAGGAGCCATATTTACTTTAAGTTTTAGACAGCATAATGTGTCCAAAACTTAAAGACAGTTAGTGCCATACTTGCTAAAATTACCATTCAATGAAAAACAAAACAATCCACACTCACAAAACTGTATTTCATTAGAATTTAACCAGAGTAAAAACATAAAAAGATACCAACAACAACAACAACAGTTTAAAAAAACCCCACAGGCCAACAAGTAAAAGAAATATTTCCCTGAAGAGAACATCATCTTCTGCAACACTGTCTCTGCCAGGAAACACTAAAACACTGAGATACAGCACAGAGTCCAAGTCTGTAAGTCACTAATTTAAATTTCATGCTGACTCTCCACTTATGACAGCAGAAAGTACAAGCTGCACCTGAGAGGACTGAAAAGGCAGAAGCTACAAGCAAAGAGAATTCCAGGTAACATCACTGACATAGGGGAAGGTATAGTGACAGAATCAGCAATGAGCAGAAATTTCTCATTTTTGAGATGTAAAAACAATTCCTATTTGGCAAATAGCAGAAACTGAAGAAAAAAAGGCTCAGCAGCAACAGGGGACCAGGAACTAAAAGAATTATGCAGGCCAGAAAAAGGTAGCTATCTAAGTAAACTGTTTTATTTTAAAAAGCTCTTGTTTGAATAATCCACTTGCCATACCTGAACTACAACTCAAATTGCAAAGTGAAAATAATAATTTTTAGAATATGAAGACTTAAAATTCTGGGTTAAAGCTTCCACTAGAAAACTCTGCTCTTACAATCAATACCAGTTTTCTCTGCATTTGCCCCAGCAACATTCTTAAGTTGAAATTTAAGATGGTCTTATGGCTTAGCTAACCTACAGAAATTCAGATGATTTGTTTCTAAAACCTGAACTTACATGGAAGAAGAGTATCTAAATTTGCATGTTAGAACCACAAAACTTTTTCAAAATCTTTTCCTCCCTCCCCAAGGAACATCATGAGCTTTCAAGATTTGAAACACTACAAGTCATCATAGAACCACAGCATAATTTGGGTTGGAAGGGACCTTTAAAAGTCATCTAAGTCCAGTCTCCCTGACCACATTCAAAGAAAATAACACCAAAATGAACGTGTTTGTTTCACCTTTATGTTGTACAATTAAGTATTGCAGCAGAACAATATAAGCAACACAACATGAGGAAAAACAAGATGTCAAAAATCTGAAACACTGATATGGTCTAAAGAAGTTACATTAAAGAAGGTAACATTGATTTTGTCAAAAACAAAGAAAAGGAAATGAAAAAGAAAAAAGAGAAGGACAAGAGTTTTGTTCCTTACTATAGCAGAGACTTGATTATGACGGAGGTTGAGCTCTGTGAGTGAATCCAGTCCATTCAGGTTTTCTACAACAGTTAGGAGGTTTCTGGCAAGGTTTAACACCCTCAGTTCACTTAAATGACCGATGTTTTCTATTTTAGCAATCTGTCAGAGATACAATAAACATGCACACTGTGTTTTACATGGATATAAAATATATCTGTGTATATATATATAAAAAAGTATACATGAACTATCAGCTTCATACAATTGTGTGCCTGTGTTTCTCTAAACCGTGATACTCAGAGATCCAGAACAATATTCACCCACATTTTTCTTGCCATCCTGCAGTTAAATTCAGTCAACATTTCCTTCTATCCCATCAGAAATCAGGTTATTTCAGCTGTGCTGCTCTGTAGCAGCAACCTTGAAGACACAAAACCAAGACAACACTGATGGTATCGTGGTATGCCAAAATGGGGGAACTTTGTGCACGGTTGAGCCTTAATTTGTCTGCAAAGACACTCACTTATCTTCCTGGGATTAGAAAAGGGAGGGACCTAACAAAGACTGAATTACAGTAAACAGGCAGCTGGCAGATGCTTGTTTTTGTACTTAATAACCTATTTTAAAGACTCAGGTGATAATGACAAAGCAAAAAAAAAGAGGCATAAAAAGAGCAATAATAGCTAATGATCCTTAATTTTAGTTTTTATTTCTAGAAATACCATTCTATTTTACAGAGGCATTGATTATTGCTCTGATGATTCAGTATGGGCTTGTTTCCTGCTGTTAATGCTTCCCAGTGATCCACACAAGGCTCTCTATCCAGATAGTTATTTCTCATGGCAGTGTGGGATCTGTCCTCCAGCACCTATGCAGAATTTATGCCTGATTTGCACACAGGGAGAAGGACAGCCACTGCACGAGGGACAGTAGGGTACTCTCAGTGAAATCCATGCTGCATGGCAGAAAGAAGCCAGCAGGTTTTCCTGTGGAAAATACTTTAGCAGCCACAAGGCTTTGGCAGTGCAAAGAGCTACCAACATGTATCATTCCCTGTCAGTTAGAATTAGCATCTCTGGACCACTGTAAGCCCCCTTTGGCACCCAGTGCCCAGGCACACCATTCCTCCTCCAAGAGGCCAACAGTGCCAAGGTTCAGAGGAGTAAAGAGTGCCTGGTGTCACTGACATGGAGCTTCCTGCTGCTTTACACCAGTGCAAGTGTGGCCACGCCATTTTGCAGAAAGTGTCTAGCAGCTCCTGGAACAGAAGAGGTAAAGTAGCCATTATTTAACAGTTTGAGAACGTCCCATTTTGTTGGTAATTTCCATATATCCATACACATAGATGTGTACACCTAAGTCTGTGACTGGAATATGCTGCTATAAGAAATATTTCAATAATTTCTTAATTAAAAAGCATACAAAAGTAGATACAAGGCCAAAATTAAATAACATCTTAAACCTTTGATTCAAGGTGCGTAAACTTTTGATTCAACTGCTAATTAAACTATCCATTTATGTATATTTTATACAAAAATACTACAGCAAGAGGAACAGAAAATACCACTATTTAAAAGATCATATTTATAGAGAGAGACTTTTTTTTAAAAGCAACCCCAAGAACGGACAGTTGGCATGAAGAGCACAAATCTTTGCTGATGTCTGCCCAGCTAAAATTACAGGCTAGAATGCCACAGTCTAGAATATTAATCCTGGTATTTCACTGCTATAGCAAAGGTAATGACTTCGTCAGCAACATATAGAAATACTCTTTACCACTCTGCTAAGCTTTAAGATTAGCTCTACTGAATTGCCTATTTCAATTATGCATGCACACATGAAGGTACACCAGCTTTTCATATGGACTATTTGGTAAGAAATAACACAAGCTATTATCACTTCCTTTTGGATGTTTCAAATAATACTTATATAGTATCAAAAATAAATTAGCACACAAGTCAAAGTCTACTTGTAAGTACTGAACAAAAACACCATTTGTTTTCTCATTTGCTTGTATCTCTGAATACCTCACTATGAAATAGAATTCAGAAAAAGGTTTTTATGCACCAAATAATCACCCATCAATAATTAAATTGCACAAATGAAAGTTGCATCTTAAAAAAAAAATCTGAGATTAATGAAAATAAGTTCATGCATGAAAAAAATCAGGCTGCATAATTTTACTTACATCTTGAACTTCTGGAAAGAATTCACAGAATTAAACAGAACACAGGAAATTACTCCAATGACATTTCATATTTAAAGCAGTCTAGAATAAAATTCATGTGTAGAGTCCCTGAATGATGCAATTCTATGTGTCTGTATTACTGTGTTAATAATAGTTAATCTAGTGTATTTCCAATACCTTGTCTATAACTTGTACACAGGATTTAATTGTTCAGTGTTCACCTGGGATCACTGGTAACATATAAGAGATACTGTACATCACAATGCTCAATGATTATTTTCCTTTTGCCCAACACCACTGAGATAAGTCTGGCTCCAATTCTCTGATCTGTTGTTTAAATTGCTACATTCTTAAACATGAGGAACCATATTTTGAAATTCTCAAAGCCAATTACGTTGCTGAAATATGTTCTTCAGAAATTTCCAATGTAGAATACCCTTTAAGATAGACAAGAAGGCTGCCAAAAATAAAAATCCCACAAATTTAAATAGTTAAAGGAGCTCCCTTATTCAGTGTTATATAAGCCAACAACAACAACATCCAGCCTTCAAAACAAGGCACTAGTCCACTAAGATGTATCCCAAACACAGCATTTCTTCCCTTCATTTCTTCATTAAGCATTCAAAAATAACTAATACTAAGGGATGGCAGATTGGTGTTATAAATTTTGAATTCCTCAAAGGCAGGGAAAAAAAAGAACTTAAACAGGAAAACGTGCTTATCTTTGAACTAGAAAGGAAGAGAAAGATAATTTATTTATGGAAGATAAGTTCATAGTCTTTATTTGGTCTTTACATGAAAAATACACTAAATCTACCAAAAAAGGAAATAACTAACTCCATTTCCAAACATTTGTGCCCTTCACATCTACATTTATGATGAAAACATTTTGAAAACCAAAATAACTTCCTAAACTCCGAGATTTAATGTTAATTCCTGACATAGGGTAATTTGTTACATTCTCTGTATCAAAGTAAGCCTGTAATTATGAAGGTGATCCAGCAACAACCAGCCCAAAACTTCTAGTAAAGTTGCAGTTAATGTAGAGAGTTATACAGATACTTGAAGACAAAAAAAAAAGTCAAATCTAATCACAACCACTAGTAAGAATTGTGCAAGATGTGTTTCATTTTCATGAGTGATTCCTCCATTTGTGCTGGGAAAGCGTGCTGACTGCCACAGCTGCATAGTTATTCTGCAAGTATTTTTAACAAAAACATAACCCCCCATCAAATTTCCAACAGCAGTACAAAAAGGATTGTGTTGTTCAAACAAACACTTGTGAATGAATATGTCTGGAGATGGCCAAAACTCCAAGGGTAATGCCATCACCTGGTCCTAGCCTGCCTCTGCCCCTGTACAACATGCTCATTGTTCAACTAATGGGATTTAAAGCAGCCACAAACTTATTGCACCACTTATAAGTCCCTACAGTGCTAACTTGTCTTTTTCTTCTCTTTTACGTGTATGTAGGGAATCTGGTTTTGTCAGACCACCAACAGTAGAAACAGCAATCAATCCTACCTAAAAATGTTATAGCAGTTCTAAGATTGTGTTACTTTAGCAGTTACAACTGTTTGTGGTAGGTTACTGCTGTGTAGATAGGAGTGCCATCAGACTCAGCTAACTCAGCATTTTAATCACTGTAACCTTCCTGAAATACAACACTGAAAGTACAAGAGACTAGTACAAAGACTCAAAATAAAAATCATGGCACCTTTTATTAACTTATTGACTTCTGTGACTTCAAGAGCTGCAAAACTTGCCACCAGTTTCCTTTCACAAAAAAATACCTTGGTAAAAGACACAGAAAATACAGGATGCCTACACAACACACATCAGCAATCAAGTTATTGTACTGTACCTGATTTCCATGAAGATCTAAAACATCAAGGTTTTTAAGGTTCTCCAGATTTGAGATTTTCTTTATTCTGCAAGATTTCAATTATGACAATTACTTTTAATATTAGATTAAAAGTATCTTTCATTTTAAGCCTTTTTTTCCTGACTAACAAGAGTAACAGAAAATAACAAAATGTTGAACCATGAAAAAAGAGTTGACAGGTAAATGAGTATGACTTTAAGACTATCATCTTCCTTTCTGACTGTCAATAATTCAATAGCAGCAGAATTCATGTGGCTCTTCTAGAAAGAAGAAAAGGATGGAATTCTTGCTCCACTAAAAACCAAAGTCAACAACTTCATTGTCTTAAAACTTCTCTGTCCTGTCACATTTTGTCAGATTCCAAACCTAGGCTATTATACACCCAACAGCATCATCTACTGGCTGATGACATTAAACACATGTATTAAGCACTTGCTTTGAGAGTAATCAAAGATCACACACAGGTCAAGCTGAAACAAGCTGGTAACAACTCTGCCTGATGTGTAACCACCCAACCACTAGTAGGCCAAGTCCTAACTACCTCAACACCACACTGCTGAGGTAAGCTGCACTCAGGGTGGTTATGATAAGGAAAATAATTTCTCAAAGCACTTTAAAATTGTAGTATCCACAACCCCAACATTTTACCATAAAAAAAAAATTGATTTCTACAGGTGTGATTTTTAATACAAAAGCTTTTAGCTCTAGCAACATACTGCACTTTTGAAACTTGTCAGTTTTGAACACAGGCTGAATTAAGAGGTACATTCTTTATAATCTGCACATAACTGAAATCTGGTCACCAGTTCTCACTTCGCTGAATATAAGAAAATGAGGAAAATTTTAAAAGTCAGAGCACAACTTTTGGATGTCTGAGCAATTCCACAGATACATGTATTCAATTATTAAAATTAAAGGCTACAGGACTAAAAGCAATAAATAACAATTAAAATCCATGACTCATCTGTCTGGTATGTTTCCCAGATAAATACATCAGGCAGAAATATTTTTTATAGGTTATAAATAATCAACGAATACTACATTTGATCTGAAAAGACATTCCACAACATGCCACACAAACCTAAGAACACACTTAATAATCAATCAGAATAGAAGATTACATGGGAACATGTGAAGTACTTTGGAAATGTTGCTTAAATTTACTAAGAAAGGAAGTTCTGAAGAACATGACACAAAAATCTGTGTGCTTCCTCAGTGGGATCCCTGAGTGTGCTTCCCTGAGGAAGCACACAGCCCTAGCTAATCCTAGGGCAGGTCTCACTGGTACGACAGCAACATCACAAACTGAAAACTGTAACAGAAGCAATGGGAAATCACAGCTGTTACACCATAAGAGGTAGAGTGCCTTAGTTAGGTTTTATTATTTTTACCTGTTCTTTCCCAACAGAAGGACTCTCAGGGATCTCAAAGTTGAAACCCCACTTATCTCTTCAATCTGATTATCATATAAATCTAAGAAAACAAGATGGTGAAGATTAGAAATATTTTGGATACGAGTTATCAAGTTATGCTGGAAATTCAAAAGACGAAGGTGATCTTCCCCATCAATAATTGGGCACACTGTCAATTTTTGCCTGGAAGAAAAAAGAAAAAACAGAACACACAAGTAAGTAACAAATCAGTAATCCACCTTCTGCTCACCCACTCTGAATGAACAGAGAAAAGTATATTATCTTGGTTAAGACAGCATTAATTAGTTTGCTAATTAAATTCTGTAGGTAAAGCAGAAACTCCTGCCTATTAAAAAATTAGCCTGAAAACACAGCAGAAATACTTCCAAAATTTTCTGAACCCCTCTCCTCTCAGAGATTTGCTTGTTACATGGAAACTACATGGAAATTTTGTGTTGTGACCACACTAAAATTCCAACAGATGTGGCCTCACACTCAAGTTTTTCTTCAGCTATCACATAAACAGCCTGTTCAGATCAGAAATCTGCCTGCCTTAGATGACTGCTGTATGGACATACTCATCACAAGGACACTCACAGAGAATTTCTCCATGGGACAGAGTTCTTCTCTCAGAAACACACACACACAAAACCCAACAATCCAAACCCACCACTGAGTGCAGCCATTAGTGGGGCACTGGTCACTCTGTCACCCTCTCACCTTTCCAGGGTAAGTCTATCTGAGTTCAGGATTTTTTCTTCAGCAGTACGTTGCAATACAGGAAATGTTATTGATGAACTGCTCCCAAAATTTGTGTTATCTATTGGAAAATCATACAGAGAATACATGAACTACTTCTCTGTAGATGCATGTCTTGAACTACAGGTGATAAAAGCAAAATTTTCTTTCTTATAAAAAGTAAAGCATCAAAGTGCTTTTTGCCTCCATTCAGTACTATGATTTATCAGTTTTCTTTCCTGATATTATGACTATATCCCTCTACATCCTCTTTCCAAAGTACATCTATTTCTTTACTTAGAGATTTTTTTCAACAATTTGTTGTAAGCAGATATTTTGTAAATGCTTTTATTTTGTTTAGAATTACCCAATATTTTAACATAAGATTGTAAAATTGTNACAATTTGTTGTAAGCAGATATTTTGTAAATGCCTTTATTTTGATTAGAATTACCCAATGATATTTTAACATAATTGCTTCACAGTTTCAGTATCTGAACTTAAAAAAGGTACTGCCCAACTTAAGATAAATTTAAAAAGACACAGACCAAACAGATGCTGACAGAACTAGAAAATAAAGAACCAAAATATTGAAACACTCCCACTGAGCCACAAATAAATGCAAAGTCTTTCAAAGGTAGGTGCACACAATACCTAGTGATCATTGGTATTTCACTCCATTACCAAGAAACAGGCAGCCCTTGAAAGCATATTTATAAATTCATCCTTATGCATTTCATTAATATAAGAGGAAAAAAGGGAAGACGTCTAAAAATACCTGCAAAATTAATCAACAAATGTGTTCTGCGAGCTTTGGCTTATTTGGAAAATCATCCACTGAAAAATATTGGTCAAAAATAGATCATTAGGCATGCACACTACTACAAAATATAGGCTTGACTTCTGTGTGCTTGCCCTTTTTTTTCCTCTTCCTTCAAACAAATCAAATATGTTACCAGGAAAAACATCAATTCTGTAATAAACAAGACAACTGTTTTACTACTATAGCAATGAGTCCATTGTTGTCTGAAATAGTAAAACAATTTGTCAGTCAATTTAGAATCTTTTCAGTGCTACTCTTGAATTTTATCATTAGCTACTCTAACAGCATTCTCTACGCATCTGTCAAAATCAAAACTGTTAAAAAAAACCCCAAAAATATTAAAATCAATTAACATTGTTGCAAAAATCTTACTTGTGTCACAGGTTTTTAAGCCAATAAACATAAGACCAGAAACTTAAAATTATCGGTCTGAAATGTGACAGGATGGCAGTACAGTGACTTTTTTTTCTACTGTCATCCTCCTGAAGGCATGAAAAAGATCACTATTGCTGCTCTTTCATTAAAGAAACATTTATAAAAAGTATTCATTTAAATACCTGTATTGTATTTTTGAAAAAGTTTTCTAGTAGTTTCCTGGCAATGGTCTATTGACCTCTCTTAACACCTAAAGGGAGCACTAGGAAACACCTTTGGTAAGGCTCCCGGTAAAAGAGAGAGAGACTAATGAGAAGATTCCACTGTTACCTGCAGCATGTGAACTAAAAATGTGGCTGTTTTGTCATGCTCTGGATTTTATAGGGGTGTAAATAGAAGTCTCCCCAAGTCCTGATAAAGACCCTGTACTCTGCTTCAACACAAAACCAGAAAATTCTGTCAGACTGGATGGTGCTGGGAGATAGAGCTGCTTATTACATACCAAAGGAATTAATACTCTTTGGTCTGCACAGGGAACAAAACCAAACTGCAGACCTACATTTACTCCATAAGTTGCACAGTATTCCTAAAAGTCAGCCCATTCTGAATGGCTGCTGGCCTTCATTTTTTACCAGAATGAATGAAGAGTTGCCATGATAACTAAATTAATCTTCTACTCACACCAATCATAGGCAAGCAGCAGCAACATGGCAAGAAGTGTTGTTTCAAGTTTCTTCCAGTCCTCACCACAGTTAGCAGTGATATCAGCAATATCTTGCTTTGCAAATGGTATGCAAGCACAATAGAAAAACTATCTCTTAATATCATAGTTCTAAATTAGAAGCTAATTTTGTCTAAACATATTAAAATGTTGAACATCCATTAAAATGTTACTTTAGACAATTGTGTGGCTATTGAGGGAATACAGAGTAGGGCACTTAATAAGTTGTGGCTTTGTAGGTAGAAGAAAAAATGCTCTTCCATAAGGTGGGAGGAAAAAGGATGAAAAAAGGCAGGCAGTAGCATAGTGGGTTCAGGACATGATGCAACAGTAATTACACTGAATTACTGTAGCCAAGTAGGAAACACTGTCACTCTTATCTTTTCTAATCATGATACCATCTTTCTTTACTTTTGAAAGAACAAAACAGATACAAAAGACAAACAAACCAAGCTCTATTGAATATTACCTTGTCTTCCCGAGTAGTTTTTTTCCAGATCATGCTGCAGAAGCCTATTGTGGAAAGATGACTGCTCTTTATTTATTCTGAATTCAAACTGTAACACAATATTGTAGACAAATGTTAAGAATTTTCAAATACAAATAATGTCTTTACACAAACAC
This sequence comes from Ploceus nigricollis, assembly GCA_013399945.1. NCBI lineage: Eukaryota > Metazoa > Chordata > Aves > Passeriformes > Ploceidae > Ploceus > Ploceus nigricollis. Next base: position 39,891 of record VXBC01009144.1, on the reverse strand, counting down.
AACCTCAGTACTAACAGCTCTCAGGAATTACAGGAGAGAGGTACAGATAGAAGATCAATAAATCATATATATATATATATATAGCTTATGGCAGGCTATAGTACAACCCCATGTTTTTATTTTATATGTTTTTAGTAGGATGGAATAAATTAACAAAATACTATCAGATACATTAGATATTGTAAATCAACAGATGAGTACTGAAAAGGCAATTCCTATTTGAAAGCATACAAATTCGTCTGTATCATACAATACATTTGCTAATACAACTATCCAAGAAAAGGTAATAATTACTGGTTTGGTTTTTTCTGGTATTGACGAGGTCTGGATGACCAGCTGGAGACCACAATTATTGACCTGCAAATTAGAGGAAAATGAAATTAAACGGTACATTTCTCAGAAATATCAATACAATTGTTGATTGCAATATTGATACTGTGTATCAATAGAACTGCTTTTTAAACAATAAAGCTATTTTCAACAGCAAAAAAATGCCAAGAAAGGAACTATTTTGCAAAATACTGTGAAGAATACATCACAGCTCTAAGTAACACTAAATTTTTAGTTTACAAAAATCACACTGGTTTTAGTTTTAAAAACACACGGAAAGCGTGACTTCCATAGGGATACAACTCTCAGAACGAAGAAAACAAGTGTTGACATTTAAATATGCCTTCTATTATCAAAAGGCAAAACATGCCGGTCTTTCAGCTAGATTTATGCGACAAAACCGAAACGTCTCACAGGAGCACAGAACCGAACGGCTCATCCATGCACCTCCCAGCAGAGCACAAACGANCTCGGCGCCGCCGCCGCCCTGTCGGAAATGGCTCCGCCGTTACCGCGGACACCGCGGCTTCCGCCCCGCCCGCCGTCTGGGGCGGTGCCGAGGGGCGGGAAACCGTGAGGGGCGGGAAACCGTGAGGGGTCGGGGACGGACGGACGGAGGGACGGATGGATAGATGGATGGATGCGGCACTCTGTGGTCGTCCTGCTATGCCCGGTGTCACTCCCACCCCGCTGCCCCATAGTAAAAAGCCGCTATTGTATTTTTCTGAATTTGACAAGCAAGTGGCTGTGTGTGAAAACCCGTGACAGGGCGAGAAGCTGGATGGCTCCTGCCGTGCCTCAGGAAGTTGTCTTCTGTGGGCACAGACTGGTCACAAAAGGTGACAATCACAAAATGTGACAATCAACCTGTGCGAGCTCTCGGTGCTGATCCTGCAGCAGCTCCTGGAGCCCAGGAGCTCCACTGATGAGTAGTGGATGCTTTTAAATAGACTCATCAAGAAATTATTGGTAGGAGAAGTAACGGTGTGGCTGTCAGCGCGTGGAAGGGCTGTGAATTGCCTCATGGCGTCTTTCCTAATCAGAATCATGGAATCGTCAAGGTTGGAAGAGACCTTTAAGATCGTCAAGTCCAAATGTCAACCCAGCACTGCAACTGTAACCCCTAAACCACAAACCACATGATCCAGTGCAGATCCAGACACTCTTAAACACCTCCCTGGGCAACCTGTTCCAATGCCTGGCCACACAAACAAATAAATATTCCAGGTTTAGCTTCTTGTATTATCATTTTAGTTTCCATCTGCTGAAAAATGCACCATAAGAAATCTGTGCAGATTTTGGTTGTGCAGTTGAGGTTCATGGGTTTATGATGTTTACTGGGTACCAGTGAGCCATGGGTTTCCCTCTAAGGGACTTCTCTACATTAATATATTTCATTTTAAGTTCTGCTATGTTTAAAAATACTGCTTTATCTCTACTGGAAGTTAAGCATTATAGAGGACTGTTATATTAAAAGGAAAATAAAAGAAACAAACCCAAAAACCATCAGTCTGGTAATTTCAATGGAAATCTAATAAACACAGTGTTTGAAATGACATCAGTCTTCATCTGGCCAAAAGCCAGTTCTGCACTGTGACCACTGGTAGAACAAATAAACACATCTAGTGTCCTTTGCTGTAAAATCAAGTCCCCTTAACCCTGACAGAAAGATATATCAGATAAACTGAAAGGTCTCTCACAAACATCATTTGGGTTAGCTATTTGGGTAGCATAAAATAGTTCTTTGTTCATACTCCTGACCTTGTTTGTGCTCAGAGTCGCAAACAACTTCCATGAACTCATACAAAATCTGACCCACAGCCCTTGCCCATATTCTTGCCTAGAATGTGTAATTCGTGTTTGTATTTCTGTGTCCACTGAAAAAAAAACCAAAGTGATGCATTACCCAAGACATAATACAGAATGTTCCACCAGCAGAGAACTAGAGATTTGGTTAGTGGTGCTTGTAAGCATATTTCATAAACAAAATACTTTATTGCTTAAGGCACATTTAAAAATCAGCCAAAGCCTGAGGCAGGGCAGTCTCAGAATGTGTCCATGCCAGCAAACCTGACTCATGAGGACTGTTTGCCACAGTAATGAGAAGAACTGGCCATGAGTGCAGTCTCACTTTTTGTCCATCCACATTTTAAAAGAAAAAAATATTGAAGCAATGCAGACATAAACAAGGATGCCACAAATGAAGCTGTGACAAAGATCATTTAGCTGTTTGGGTACAGACAGTATTGAGAAAAAATTTTCCTTGCGTGAAGAATAAGTATTTACATGGCAAATTGAAAAGCTTTTGATTCTAATATTTAGGACATGAATGTTAATTTCACTTTAGTAGCTGAAAATGAATGTTAATTTCACTTTAGTAGCTGAAGCAGTTTACTGAAATATAGTGCAATAGTCTTAACTTCAAAATAATTACTGCCTAAGTGTTTCAGAAAAGGGCATCTGTTTTAATTAGTTCTTAAGGGGGAATGGTTTTATTCTGTGTAAGTGCCATGCAGAACTATAGAGGAGACTCCGCAAAACCAACACGTATCCAATCATGTCCTTGTTCACTCGTGTATCTTATTTCCAAATCTCACCCTCGGCATTTAAACCACACTTACCCCAGCGAAATCTTTCTGACTTTCACAAAATGCAACGCTCTGGTCAGGGAGCGGCGGCGCAGCCCCAAGGCTGCTCCAGAAGAAGAGAAGCTGAGGCGCTGCTTTCCGGTGAGGAGCCCGTTGTTTTCTGATGAAACAAAAGCAGTCCCTGTTCAGCCGTCAAGGAGAAGGACTCCTCAGCTGCCCGGCGGGCCCGGGGGCGGCATGGCTGGAGGAGGATCGGACCCTCCCGCTGCCGGGCGGGCGCGCCGGGGGNGAGGAGGAGAGGGGCGGCGGAGCGCAGTGCCCCAGCTGCAGCGAGGAGGACTCGGGGAGGTGCGGGCGTTCCAGGTGAGCCCCCGGGCAGGGGCTCCGGCGGCGGGGACGCGGTGCGGGCGGGGCTGTGCGGGGCGAGCAGCGGGGCCGCCGCGGACACCCCCGGAACGGAGCGGGCCCGGCTGATGCAACGCCGAGGGGCGGGTGGGAGACGCTGGAAACCCTCCAGCACGGACACCCGGCGGCCGGGAGGGAGCTGCCCGCCGCACTGATGGCTCCGCCCGGGCTGCGTCCCACCCGCCCCCGACGGGACTGCATGGCCCGGGGCCGGGGCTCCCCCACAGCGACAAGCGCTGGGCTGTGATGCCCCCGACATTTCCAATTCACTGCGGTTTACAGAAAGATTTTGGGGGTTAGTTGTAGCTGTGTTTTGGAGCTTTGTTTTGGGGTTTGATGTTTTGGTTTTTTTCCTCTTTTTTGCCCATTTTGGCCTGGTGGCCTGAAATAGTTTTGATGCTTACCAGAATCTCTTACTTGTAAAAACGAACATCCAGGATTTTTGTGCCAGCAAACTGCAGAGAGACAAAGCTCTACTAGTTGTGGCTTATCCTGTGGTCTGTACTAAAGCTGAAGATGGAGTAATAAACTGTCACATAAAGATTTAGGTATAGTAGCAAGAAATCCAGTATTCTGTTTGAACATTTATTGTTTCTAATTGATTTTCTAACTTCATACCTAGCATTGACTCAGAGTGAACTGCAATGTATTATTTTAAATTATAGAGGGGTTGTACGGGAGTGGGAAATTTTCTGTAGCTGCCAAAATTGTCAGCTATGGACTACAGAAACAGGAGTTGAACAGAGCTAGGCACAGTGCAGTTAAGGTTTTTAAACTGAGTCAGCTTAGTTATTCCACAGTCATATATGACTGTTGTATTTTTATAAATATGTACAGCAGCCTACAGTATTGCATTCCATTTACTGATTTCTTGAAATCAGGATATTATTTACATTTGTTATCTATGATAGTATTACTTATGAAGAGTTTCTAGCCCTGGCCTAGACTAGAAAAAAAAAAGGTTGTTTTTTCAAGCTTTAAAAGACAATAGCTCTTAAATACTCTTAAATGTCACTTATTTAATCCTCTGCAGTAGGTGCTGTCTTCAGAAATGTTTGCTGACAGTGTTGACGTATATTCAGTTCTTGAGGAGGTTGTCTTTTTGTAAATGAGAGGTATTGTCATGGAGAGAACTCTAAAGACTCTGCATCAAAAGTAGGTGAATGGAGTTTACATATGCTTCTGCCATTTACATATAACCTTACCTAAGGATTTCCTTTTTGGGAATGCAACATCTGATAGGAAATTATTTACAAACATTTGGAAAATTATTAGGGATGATCTAAAACTGCTGGGAATGAGCCATCTCACTCTCCAGCTGAAGCTTGCAGACAGCTTGCCATCAGTAGGCACCCAGTACTGTATTTGTGTTTCTGTTCAGAAACGTGGACTGCCCTTGAGTGACTGTACTATTGGAACTTATAAATTAGACTGCCACATAGTGCTTATTTATACAATACTTCATGCATTTGGAGACTCAGCTAAAAATTTTGAGAAGGTTAGATGCTATCCAAACAATTTAATATATTATTTGTGAGATATTTAAAATTCCAAATCTGCTCGTTCTGTAGATATGTTCAGTCTCTTGTGTGACTAATGGCTAGATGAGTCACCACGTTGAAAGATTGTTTTTCATTCTGTTTTACAAGCATATAATCACAAAGCTCTGAATAAAAAAATAAAGTTGTGAATAACTACTAGGGTTTGGTTCTTTGTCAATGTTGACTGAAATTATTTATCAACTACTTTTGTAATACAGTTGATACCCTAGAGGTGCTACCAGTTGATCATTATCACAAATTAACATGGAGCAGGTTACAAATTTCTGCATTTATTGTAGGTGCAATTTCCATACAGCATTTAGTGAGGGCTGTTGTAAGAGCCCATAAGATTTTGCAAAAACTGACATGTATGCCAAACATAGAAATAGTGTATAGGTCAAACTGTGACCAATATTTGAGAGGTGAAATGTTTCACCCTGATTCAGTGTGTCAATGCTGTAGGTCTCTGCAAACATGCAATTCATTTTTGTTGTTTTCCAAAGCACAATACCCCCTTTTGTCTCTAAACAAACATCTGTAAATACCTATGCTAATAAATCCCTAAAACAAATGTAAGCCTGATCCTGAACTAAAGGCAAGCTTTTCCTGGCAGAGTGTGGATTTGCAAAAAGGCTGAAATGTTCCAAGCTTCTTGTACCCAGACTAATTCTGAATCAGTAGTAAATGAAGTAGTGGGAAGGGATTATCATGAATGAAAAATAAACACCAGTGGTTTTTGCTTCCTTCAGAAGCAAGCATCCACAGCTGGGCATTAGATATTTTTTATCATCCTAATCGTAACTTCACCTATTATCCTCCACTTCTGGCTTTGCCAAATAACATAAATTCTTTGTCTTAGTCTCTCATTCTTGTCATTCTTTTGAACTGTACCCTGTTAAAGGCTAGGGAGATTTTTAACAGGGAGACTTCTAGGATTGTGCAAGTGAGTATCCACATATATCTGATGTGTTGCCCTATCATCAGAAGAACCATAACAACTACATGTACTGTAAGCTTCAAAAAGCCAGGTGCCAGAGAACTGCTGTAACTTGTCCCAGCAGCAGGCAGAGTTCCTGTGCAGAGCCTACTGACCTACCCACTCTCTCCAGACAGCAGCACTGTGGTCACTGCCTCTGTCACCCTGCACAGAACTGTCCAGGGCAGGGGATCCAGCAGGCTGCATCCTCCCTGCCAGATCAGCCTCACAGCACTCCAATGTGATGCCTGCTCCTTTTCCTAAGGATTTCAAAGCCTGCAAAAGCTACTTAAGATAATTTTGGGGAAATGCATGGCTCCTTTTTTTCATTACTAATGTACCTGGGAGACCAAACTAATACATGATTTATGGGGTACTTAGTGAATGATTTTATTTTTTTAACAGAAACTTTCATGATGATCCCACAACAAAACTAGACCACTAACAGCTTGAAAAAATGACTCTGACTTAAGATAGACTTGTCCATTATAGTCACCTGTAAATGGAAATTTCTATTTCAGCAACAAACATGTTGCTGTAACTGCACATGGCAAGACATTTATCTTGAATCCATGGCTGCAGTATTTTTTGAGGAAGAGAATGCTCAACAGTGCTCCATTTTGCCCAGGTACCCAGACAATATGATGGGAGGTAAAGAGAAGAAATGAGAAGGACCTCATGAGGTTATTCCTCATGAGAAACCTGCATGTGCACATATAATCCTGTTCCTGAGGTACATGAGCTGGCAGGTTTAGCCCCTGTGCTAAACTGCTGGTTATGTTACTCTGTCACTCTGGGAGTGACCTGTAAAACATGCAACAGTCCTGACAGTCCTTCTTACTCCCTGGATATCAGCTCCTGCATCCATGCAGAGAAGAGGCTTAAGAAATCATGACTGCATCAAGTTGGAATATTCATTCTCTGGTATGTGACACTACTCATGAAGGACATAAAGATCAGACCTATGTTTAATAGCTTCATAATGAAAAATATAGCACTGTAACTGGAGGAACTTTGTATAGTACCAAGTGCCAGGGCACCTTCATTTCATATTTTGGTGGAGGATTTGAGTTGTCAGTGCTTTCAAGCCATTAGTGTAGATAGATGTCTCATTGTTCTGCACTGAGATCAGCTTTTGGAATGAGCTCAGGAACTTGACTCCTTATGCTGACTGGAAAGCTTCATCCTCTGAGCTAGCCTGCTGGCTCAGCTGGGTGGGTGATACCTGTCCAGTGCCCACATCTAAAGTCAGTTGGAACCAGCATAATGGTTATGCCCTTTCATTTTGAAAGGCTATTTGAATCTACTCATAGAAGATGAAGATCTGTTGATGAAATGATTTAACTGTTTTCTAGTGGTGGGGAAAATGATGATGACTCTGACCAGAACTGGAAACCACCAGAAAATGACCTGATCCAGAAGTTAATAGCACAGATTGAATATTACTTCTCAGATGAGAACCTTGAGAAAGATGCCTTCCTTCTGAAGCATGTGAGAAGAAATAAGATGGGCTATGTCAGTGTTAAACTTCTCACTTCATTTAAGAAGGTAAGCTAACTTTTTAAGACTTGAAGGGTCTCATGCAGTCTGATGAATCTAAAAACAGTAGAAGAGATTAAAGTAACATTTTATATAGGCAACTTTATAGTCATTATCTGCCTGGTTTTGTTATGATGGTTAGGTTTGTACTCATCCAGAACTTTCACTGCTGAACTCGTTGATGATTGGCTGGGGAAATTATTGGCTTAAAAGTCTGTGTGCTTTTAAGTTATCATTCTTGGAGACAGGAGGACATTAGATAAAATTAATTTCCATGGCAACTACTCATGAACAGCTGGGTAGTCCTGGTAAAGTTATGTTCCTGTCTCTGAGAAGGGACAGTGAATCTGATTTTTGGACAGAGAATCAAAAATGAAGAGTAGTATAAAGTATCTGGTAACCGATGTCCCTTAGACTTGAAGTGAGTTTTATTTTTTTTTCTTTTTTTCTCCTTACATTAGAAAGACCTATGTAAAACTATACATAACTGATTTCTAGAATTACACTATAAACACTTTGTCAAGCTTTTAAATCTCATTGTTTTGCAGAGTTATTCAGTCTAGAAGTTAAGGCACTCTCAATTTTGTCAGACCACTTCAAACAGATTATATTAGTAACAGATAAACTCTTTATAAACTTGTAATGAAAATGGAAAAGTTAAAGGTGTTTTTCTAGACTGAGATTTTTGGGGGAGGAAAAATCAGTTCAATACAATGAAGACCTAAACTTAACAAAACTTCTTGCTTGGCAAATGTAACATCCATAGAAAACGCATTTTGATCATGGTTCAGGCCTAGATGTGGAGTGACCAAGCACTACTTGAGCAGGCTTTCAGATGATGATTTCCAGTTTGAGCTTTAGTGCCAGTTCCTGTTTTAATTTGATTCAACAGGACATGAGCTTTACAGGAGCTCACTGATGCCCATTACAGCATGAAAACTGTTTACCTTCTCACTAAGTCTGCTACATGAAACTTAAATCCAGGGTTCTGCTTGTAGACTGAAGCCTGCATCTGCCTTAAAATTCAGTGACTAGTTTGATTGGGTTTGCTCAGTTGTGGTGCTTAACCTGTGTCTGTCCCGAAGGTGAAACACCTCACCCGTGACTGGAGAACCACAGCCTATGCACTGAAGTACTCCAACATGCTGGAGCTCAATGATGATAACAAAAAGGTTCGAAGAAATACTCCAGTTCCATTGTTTCCAAGTGAAAATGTCCCTACCAGGATGCTACTGGTGTATGATATCCACATGATTTCTGAGCTGCAGGCCCTTAACAAAGAAGAAAATGGATGCATGCAAGAAAGGATAATGGAGCATCTCCTCAAAGCCTTTGTAACTTTTGGTGTAATTTCATCAGTTCGTATTCTCAAGCCTGGCAGAGATCTCCCACCTGATATCAGGAGGGTCAGCAATCGGTACACCCAGCTGGGAACTCAGGAATGTGCAATTATAGAATTTGAAGAAGTAGAAGCGGCCGTACGTGCTCATGATTTCATGTGTGCTGAAAACAAAGAGACCGGCATGAAAGTTGTCCAAATAGGCATGAAACCACCAAAGAAAAAAGTTCCCAAAGACAAGAACCGTGATGAAGATACCAGCAAGAGCCTTAAGAAGACTCGATCCCTTAACAAGAGAGTTGAGGAACTTCAGTTTGCTGGTGATGAATCTTCAGCAAACAGCTCTTCTGACCCAGAGAGCAATCCTACGTCACCGCTGTCAGGACGCAAACGTACCACAACAAATACTACGAGTAATTTGAGCCCCGCCATGCACCCAAACAACCATCTGAGTCCTAATATGTCACCCAGATCAAGTCCTTGGAACAGTCCATCTTCATTAAGAAAAGTAACCAAAAAGTCTCCGCTGGCTGAAGACAGCAAGCTTAACCCAAGCACTAGCCCTGAAATTCCAAGGAAATATACTGATTATTCCTCAGATAGCAGCATCACTCCTTCTGGGAGCCCCTGGGTGCAGAGAAGAAAAGCCCAAACTCTGACACAAGAGAAGAGTCCTGTCAGCAGCCCCATGTTGGTTCGGAAAATACAAAATGCAGACGGTCTCCCTGTAGGGGTGCTGCGGCTGCCTAAAGGTCCTGATGGCACCAAAGGATTCCACAGTGGCTGTGAAAGGAGGAGGGCTATGAAAGGTGAATAGACTATTCTTTAAAAACAGTTTCACAAATCAGCCAACTGCTGGTGACCAAGCCTGGTGAAAAATTGCCGCTTGAGTGACTCAGTTAAGTCAGTATTTAATTTTAAAAGCTTTTGTATTTATATAGAGACTTTATCATTTGTATATTTGTATATTTTCTTCACAGAACAGATGAGGCTGGAAGGCATCTCTGGAGATTGCCCAGTCCACCTCCTTTGCTGAAGCTACAAGTCACTGATAGGTTTCAGTATCTGCAAGGACAGACTCCCCAGCCTGTCTGGGTGAGCATTCCCATGTTCAACCACCCACAGAGAACCAGTCTATGCCCCTTTTCCTGTTACTGGGTATTGCTGAGAAGTGCCTGGCTCCATCTTCTTTACTTCTTCTCATCAGATATTTAAAGACCTTGATGAGATCCTCCCCCAGAGCCCTCTCCACTCCAATCTAACCAGTGCCTGCTCTCCAGGCCTCACAGGAGGGACGTGCTAGCCTTTTAATCAGCTGAATCACTTAGCTAATGCAGGGCCTCTACCTGCATCCATTCCTTTTAATGTATTATTTTGAAACATCTAAATATTCAAGCAGCCATATAAATCATTGATGTAAGTACATTATTTGCCAAGATAGGATCCTGAGGAGCAGTGTGTACTTACGCTTTAGTGGCTATATTATGAAAAGCTATGGAATGTTACCAGTCTCATCACAGGGAGCTGAGGTTTTGAAGACTGCCTGTGTTTGCCTCAGAAGGAACTGAGAAACCAATGCCACAGTGAGCAGCTGTTCTCACATACATCACCAAAGCAGTATTGTTCAAGACTGCTGGTCTTGAACCAGTGTGCATTTTCATGACTAAAGACTCTGAGCACTGGAGACTGCTCTGTAAGTGTTCTCTTGTATAATCAGATGGAAATAAAAATATTAACGCGAGATCTATTTTGTTTACTTTAAAAATAAGTTGAGCTGCACATGAATAGATAAGTTAAACCTCATCTTATACCATATAAAATTCTAGTAGCAGTTACTCAAAATTTCCATTGCATTCAGGAAAAAAACCCTTCTCTACCCCATTACTGATGGTTAATTCTGTGATGATGCTTCACTCTGTGTGTCACAGTCATTTTTATACAATATTATAAACTGAACAGTAGTTAAGTCACTGCTAACTCAGAATTTGACAAGCAGGCTCAGCAAGAAGTGCTTAAATTAAAATTAACTATAATGCTACATGAAGTCAAAGAAGGAAACTGCAGTTTTACTTACAAAAGTCAAACTCAGGAAAACAGTAAGAGGGTTTCAAGTTGCAATGGTCATCTTGGGAACTGTGCATGACAAAGGCCTCATCAGACGGTGATTCTTCATTCCAGAAGTCCACATCCTGTCCAACTTCCTAAGTGTAACATTTCTGCTGTGTAAATAACTGCAGCAACTCACAGTTAGACTCCTATGTGCAGAAATCCCAGCTCTGTGTATTGCTCTTTGGCCACCCACGTACATTCCTGGTTCTTTCACTGCACACAAATGGAATTCTCCAGGTGACCTCCTGACTCCCATTACAAACTGCAGCATGTGCACATTCACAGACTTTGGGAGCTCTCAGCACCAGAACACACAGGCAGGTGCTTGGACTGGGCAGAGTGAACCCTGTGGCTGCCCAGGACAGGGAGAGCCAGGGCCTGCCAGAGCAGCAGGGGAGAGGCTGGCAGGCAGTGTGGTGCTCCAGGGACTCACCCCACAGAATCCTGCTTCTCTTCTGTAGAGCTCAAACACACATGCACATGGTTTCAAAACATGGAGCTTGAGGCTATTTTTATTGCTTTTTTTACACAACAAACAGCAATTCTAAAAAGCATTTTAAGAATGAGACCACTTTGCCAAGTAGCTCAGTTACTGAAGGCATTCAAGATTCTTAAGTGCCTACACACCACCAGTGCCCAGGGCACCAGCAGAGACCCCCACATGCTACTCAATCCACAGCAACTTTAGTCATACACATACAGCAATAAAAAGAGTTACAATATAATTCCTTGGTATAAATATTTAGTTCTCCCTGAGTTTGTTTTTGTCTTCACATTCAATCAACAGCTCAAAACCTGAAAACAATACAAACCCAAAAATACACACCACACATTCAAACTGCTTGGCCAAATGCTGCCAACAGAGATGTTTTAAACACCAATAGCTCTGCCTTTATTTTGTTCCAGCTCTTAAATGTTTATATTACGATGACATATTTCAACTAAGTATTTTTTTAAATGTCATATCAACCCAAGAGAAACAAGGTGACAACACACGTGGCATTTTAGCCACTGGTTGAGAGTCCTTCTCACCTACCAAAAGAACATTTACTTCTGTCCCCAGTTACAAGGGATGCATTCCAGTTGCCTTCATTTCACACAGCAGTTCATGGCTGGGTTTAAAACCCTGAGGTCTGAAAAAAGCTGGGGACTTCAGTAAAAAAAGCTTATTAACTCAGCTAATACACCCGAGCTATTTAGGACACCAGTTTGATTAATCAAACAGAGCTGGCTTCAGCTTACACCATTGTTCCCTTAGCTTGGATTTTACTGCATTTGAAGCAAAAGTATAGTCGATTGATTCATAGGAAAGATCCCACATCTGTGATCGAGTCAGATTAAAGGTTTTTGCAACCAGCTCATATTCTTGCGATAGATCAGTTGCAAAGACGCCTTTATCATCAGTCTGGAGTTAAATTGCAAGGAAAGAAATAAACAAGTTTAAATTAGTTCCTCTATATCAAAAGGTTTTTTTCTATACATACAAACCAGTTTTATCTTGCTGTCTCACACTTTATTCCACTGTTCTTTCATCTGTGCATGGTTATTTAATTCTTTATTTGCCCTATTTTCACTAAAAATGAATAAATTATTCAAACATATAAGAAAACTTCTTAAAATGATGTCACGATTTATCAAGAAAATAGGATTTCCTACTAAAATTGCCTGAAAGATGGCTATCAAATGCTACATATATTCAATGTATGTCAGTATGTGCAGGGCTCCTTATTACTTTTTTCCCTTTCCCCAGATAAGCAGTGCTATAAAATATATATATATATGTATACACACACACTTGGACAATGCTATGGTTTATGGGGGTTAAACTAACAGGATAATACTAAAACCCTGCCAAATGGCAGCACAAGTACTTGGCACCTGCAATGCTTAAAGACCTTAATGAGCTATCAAGAGAACTATCAAGAGCAGGAGCTCTCACCCAGCACAAGGAACACCAGGTAAACAGAGGTGCATATGCAAACACTGGAGCCACGGTTTTAAGAGAAATCTGTCATTGTGCAAAGAGCTATGAAGTTCACTGCTTGTATAGCTGATCATTTTATCCCACAGAAAAAAGTCCTGGCTTTACAATAGAACCAAGATAAATACTACCAATTCCCATTTGAATTAAAAGCATTCCTCAAACAGAACATTATGATTTCCTAAAAGCAAATGATTTGCTACAGGGTTCAGTAGTATGGTCAGTTCTGATCCATAAACAGAGAAAGACTTCTCCAACTCCACAAGTTTAGCCCTTTGCTTAAATACATGCTTAAAAATCAAAAAACTTACACAAAGCACTGCAGGATGGCCTATGCTGTACCAGTATCCAAAATGGTGTTTGTCACAGGAAGGCACTGTCTGAGATTTTATGTTTGATGTCATGCAAAATTCTAAGGGAAAAACAGAAAAAGAAATGAGGACATAAATTAAAATAAGAGACATGTTAATTCACTTAGAAAGGTCATGAATAAAAATTAAATTCAGCTACTGTTGTTTCCTCGATTTTCTATGTTTCTTTTGTAATTTCTTTTGAGAAAAGTTTGCTAATCGATTTCTTTGGGGTATAAAATTTAGGGAGCTTGCAAACCAGGTACAGAACCACCACACAGTCTTGTACAGTAATGATAAATTATGATTTAGGATTTGGTTTTGCTTCCATCTGAGACACCAGCTGTTGTATGCTGCCACAAAGGTGCCAAAAACCCCACAAGTGTCATAAGTGTACCTTTATGGGCAAGTCTCATTGCCACATTTGTCCAAGTCACCTCTGGTCAGAGACAAACTGGTGTCACTAGATCAGCAGTACATATCCTGTTCTGATATCCAGAGATCAAGTCATGGTAAATATTTTTTCCTTACCAATAGGTATATGATTCTGCTGAACCAGTGACACTATCTCTTCAGAACCTGCTGCTGTGGAGTTGAGAAATGTTCCATGTCCAATTCTGTCAGGGGGCAGGCCCAGGAGAATCTTGGTCTCCTCTTCTTGATTTGGAATCTAGAGAGGATATTTTCACATTCCGTCAAGGCAGCATAAAACAGCACATTATATAATTACAATGGACTTTCAGTTCTACTTTCACAGCATCTCTTATGCGAAAGAAAGTGTTAGTGAAATAGAAACAAGTATAAATATGCTGATGACACCATATGTCCTGCTTAATTTCCTGAAAAAATAACTATCTTCACTATTTATTGTAACTATATTCAGTATTTTTCTTGGAGCCAATTCCAGCCAGTACTTGAACAGAAGACCAACGCTTTCTACTGATCCCAGTGGAATTAACAGAGCTCACTGCTCATGAAACTGTGTGGATTTCACTATACATGATTTCTGATATAATACCGGTAAGAAAGCAGTGGATCTCTTAGAAAGCTCCTAATTTCAATTTCACACCTAAACCAACAAAAGACATAGTACAGGAAGCAATAATCTGGCTGTTCAGACTTAGAACAAAAGGTTGAAGATTTCTCATTGTTTTCTTGTCTCTTCTCAAATGCCTCAAACCATTAATACTTTGGCCTGAAAAGTCCAAAATGCACAGAAGGTTAATTTTAGTTTCATCAAGATTTTCACAAAATGACATTACACAGAAGCACAAAAATAAAAAAACCATTTTACCTCACAAAGATGCAGTGCCAGCTTTAGACCTGTTTTTTTTGCTTCAGAGAGCGGTTCCAAAAAATCTTGACCATGTCCTGCCTGGAAAACAGGAACACATCACTATTCTACAGCTTATTTGACAAAATCCCTGTCATTACCATAATTAAGAAGTCTAGCAATATCCAAACACTACATTCAAATACATTTACATTTAAATTATTCCACTTTTCCTATTACTTCAGTTTGGAATGCAGCAAGTCAAACAAGCCTCTGCCATACAGTTTAGACCAATGGAGCAAACACCAGTAGGTCAGATGATGCCTAAGATTTACATGCCAATTGTCTTGATTTTGATACCTTTTACACAGCTACCACCTAGAGCTATTTCACTTCAGCTTGACAGCTGTCCTCAAACATTTTTGCTTTCTTAATACAAAAGGAGCATTTGGTGCAGCTAAACAAAATTTAAGCTATTGACAACTTGCCTCCACCCAGTTAATCTGACTGGGACAACTCAGGTACACACACTTCCCAGATAAACACTGCATTTCAACGGTACTTTTCTCAGTCACATACTAATCTAAGGATTATTTGTTAGAGTATCTGCCCCTTACAGCAACAGGGATTAACCCAGTATCAATCCATTCCAGCTAGGCACAAAAACTGGACAAAAACTTGTCAGAAAATCCTATAGTTAGAACCACCTGCAGTTACACAACATTATATACTTATCTTCAAGAACAGACTAAAATAAACCAAAAACTTACAGTGGGATCACCACTGAGGTCAAGTCCTACTACAACCCCATCACTGGAAAGCAGGAACTCTTCAGCAAGTTTAACAGTTTGCTTAGCAACTGCTGGGCCATCTCTTCTGTTTATTGCTATTAACAGCCTGGGACAGAAATGTATTAAATTATTAAATTAAATTATTATTAAATTATATACAAGCTGTAATATCAGGAGCTCAACAGATCTGATACCAATAAAAAATGGCAATTCATATCCTTCTTGGCTGAATATAAAAAGCATTTGTATAGGAAACTGTTCTATGGATGAAGGTACCAAAGTGCAGAGGGACACAGACAGATAAATAAATTGGCCCATGACATGCAATAACACACATGAAGGATGAAAATTCTTCAGCTTTCACAAATAAATCTAGTAAGGGTTCCTATAAAAGACAGGAGAGCAAACTGTCACCAAACAACCGCTACACCTTCTGAAACTTCTTTGCTGGTCAGGACCAGCTGTTCTTTACAGTAGGCTGCTTGTACAGCTAATCAAACAAAATCTTTGCAAGGAAGCTAAGCTGTGAAAAAGAAGGAAATTTCTTTTCCTGAAAATGTTGCAAAGAATGGACAGTCTTAAAGATGAGAGGTTTTACCTGGTTTTCTTCTTTACCAGTAAAAAAGAAGACAAAAAGTCAGGTTTCCATTATTAATTACCTGTTTCCACTCCATGTAGTCTGGTTTAAAAACAATTTTCTTTCCTGTACTGATAGCTTGTAAACCTCTCTGCAAGCATGACCAAGCATCAGACTACACAAAACCTTGAAACAGAGGTGTTCCACATGCTTTACTTACCTTACATCTATATCCACGCCTTCTTCTTGACACTGCTTTATACCCTCAAGTACAGTTTCAACATACATCCTTTTGGTCATACCTGCAAACACATGCACACGTTTGGAACAAACATATTTTAAATTATTTTTATTATATTGCAGACCCAGCTCTCTAGTCTCCTAAGTTTCATGTTGCACCTTTGATTTTATGCGATATAACCCATGTAATTCTAATTCTATCTGTAAATATAGCTTTACTGTGAAGCACATATTTGAACTAAACCTCCTCCTAAGCATGTGGAAAAATTAAAATGACTTTGTGTGAACCAGAGAATCACAATAGGACTTCTATTATGTGTTTCTACTAAACCTAGAAGAAAAAAACAAAATAACAAAAGTAAAATATATCAGCTATTAAAAATATTAGCAGACTCAAATGCCACACTCAAGTGAATAACCCAATGCCATGGGTCGTAGACTTATGAACAACCCCTTTTATTCCTCAAAAATCTAATAGGAAAGTGACATGGTCAAATCTTGGCTTTCATATTTGAGGTATATTTTTATTGAGCCAACTAAATTTGACTTTACTTGTTACTAACATAGTCTTCAACTAAGTTTTATAGTGCAAGAAGATCAGAAATTAAAAACCAGAAAAGACTGGTACCTGTGGAATTTTCTTCTCTTGGAGTGCTTCTCAATTCCAGATACTTAACACCATCATCAGCAAATTCTTTAATGACATCTTTAGTTATCTGATTAAGTAAAAGTGTATTCAATATCATAAAAGTGATACTTATAATTAGTTATATTTTCCTTTACAACTAAAATAACCAATTATTTTTTCTTGTGAAACACTTGCAATGTTTTCAGGCCCAATGTGTTTTTAGTGGTCCCCATGTCTGTGGAAATGCTGTGGAAACCACACAGAAGGCATATTTCATTCTTTCAGGGATAGTGAAGAGAGTTCAAGTGTTTTATTTGTAATTATTCTGACCTTCAGCTGAAAAGGACCATTGTTGGTATTGTTACTTGGAATCCAATGCTCTTAATCCAACTGGTTGTGACTGTGTGTACTGCTTGCTTGTTTTAAGTGAACTTTTAATTAATTTACCAGTAAAATATCTTCAGTCCTCGTGGTAACCTGATAGATGATCTGAAACATCTGAAAACATCTAAAATAAAATATAAAAAATTAATTGGAAAGACACTGAATGAATATTTAGGGAAAAAAAAATGTACATTTTAAGAACACCTACCCACTGGAGTCAACTAACCAGACTGTAGCTTGAAATACAAAGAAATATCTGAATGGCAATTTCTGATTTTAGATACTAAGAAAGCATTCACAACCAAAGTTGTTACTACCACAAAGCTTTTTGAAGGAAAAGGAAAACATGAAGTTTCCAAAAAAGAAAACTATGTGAGTCAATTTTCTCTGAAAAGCAGATGATCTAAGTGAAAAATTTCAATCTTTTAAAGAAGGAATTAATCAACAAGAGTTTTCCTTTTAGTTTGCAAGCACCGAAGAAATTACTCTGTAGATACAAATATCAAAAAAATCTATGAGATTATGCTGTAAAACTTAACACCATATTTTCTGCAGTTAGTAAGTAAGGTCACACATTTCTGTTTTCAACGTAATTAAAAAATCTTTGGTAAATGTTCATCACACACATGCGTATACTCACTCATCTAAGGTTCTTTTCTTTCCTTTGTCAATCACAGTCATTCCATTCTGGATCTGAAGGTTTGGCTTCTGGGCCATGAGTTTCTTCATAGTAGCAGTACTGATACAGCCATTCAAATGAGCATGGAGTTCCTACAGAAATAAAAATCCTATGGACTTATGAAAAGGATGGCTTCTGCACCTTGTTTGTACTACTGTTCTCGTATCCTTCATCAGTGTTTCACTCTGAGTTTGAAAATAACAGTTATCTGCATTTTGGCTAATAATAACTTCCTTAGGTTTTTGCAAGCACTGGTTCAGCTGAGAACTGCCCTATTTCTTTCGTGGCTGCTGTCAGCTCTGGTCTCCATGGGAGCACAGCTGGCTCAGCAAAGAGCTCTCCAGACAATTCTTGGAGTGGTGTGATCGAAGGTGAGGAGGAAGCCAATAGCTGCCTCAGTATTACAAAAAGTACAGTAAGGATTCAAGAACTCTCCCCATCCACTGCAAGTTAAATGTACATCCATCATTCAAATATAGCAACAGGTGTCTACCCACTCCTCTTGCTTTTGTTCATACTCTGAAGTTTAAACTCACATCAGAAATGCAGCAAGACTTCCATGAACAGCAACTGCACTAACTGCACTCCTTTGCCTGAGGCCTCTTTCTGCCTGTCTATTGCCATCCTGACTTTGGGCACCAAACCTGTGATCCTCAGCTCCACTCCTCACTCCACCTTTGCTCCTTCTTATCTCCTGGCTCCTGACTTAAGCTAGCGCCCTCCCAACTCATTCAAAATGTATCTACAAAGCATCTACTTTGTTACCTACTTCTCATCTCCCTGTACACATCCATTCTCAATAGGAAAAGAAGAATTCAATAAATACTTCTCTTCAAGCTTTACATTGGAAAACATATTGAAATTGAAACTCACCAGAAGCTGTGGCTGCTTACAGATTCTGGTGACTGAGCCAGATATACAGTGCTACAACTGTGTTATATTTTTCACAAGCTTATAATTACCTCACAGAATTCTGTCAGACATTAAACATACACCCTGAAAAGCAACTTAGTGAAAAGGAACACTGGAATGCAAGGATGGTGTGGTCTGAAGTGGGTTTGCTGGTGCCCCCGTGCACTGCCTGTACAGAGCTCTCTGCTGCAGTACGTGCCCTCGGGGTTTGGTGAGTGCGGCACACGAGCCCCGATAAATCCACACACCCCCCTACGGAAGGCTTGCACTGATATGCCAGAAGTAAGGCACACCCTCGGGACACGAAGAAAAAGCGTTATCTGAGCCAGACTTCTTGGCTAGACTGAGGCGAAATAGGACAAAAAGAGAAAACGAAGATCGCGCTCAACTGATTTAATTGCAATTAGATTAGTACGGTCTGTAAACAAACCGGACAGGCAAACACCCGACTGCATTTTGCGGTGGCATAAGGCCCTTAGAAACCGCGCGCTTGGGAAGAACTCCGAGACAGCAGCAGCGTCTGTCGCTCTGTCTGTCTCTCCGTAGGCAGCCCGAGCCCGGTGCCNGCCCCGCCCCGCGCCGCTGCAGCGGGACCGAGCCGAGACCACGACAAACACTGTCAGCATTAACGCCAGGAAAGCTTCAAGGGGCAGTTTATTGAAGCGATAGCATTTCCAGCCCGACGGCACCGCAGTGCCACAGCAGCGGCCGCTGCAGCCCCAGCACGCACGCACGGCCGGGCATCCACCGCGACTACACAAAGTTGTCCGGTAATGGCACTAGTCTGCTACATTATCGCGTCACAAAGTCCTAATGGATAAACTCATCGATTCTATTGCCAACCCTTTTTAAAAGTAATTTGGCAAGCTTGCTAGCACAAGAATAGGAACTGTAACTTTCACAGATATGCTGGTCAAACCCAACCAAAACAAAGTTATTCCGGAACAATCAAAAAAAATCTATTTCAATTATTTCATATTTAGCCTTTAGTGATACTGCAGTCTAATTCTAAACTCCCCCAAAATTTAAAGTCGAATCCCTAGGCAGATGTTAGCTCTTGCTATGTCCCAAACCAAGAAGATAATGTAATTAACATCATAAAACATGGTGATTTACATACTACCCACATAACTCAGGCAAATAAATTATCCTCCCACAAATGCAAAAAACAAAAACCTATTCAGGGAAGTTAGCTTTAGAGTTAAATTAAAGCATAGAAATATGAAGTAAACAATTCAATATTCAAGTTAGTTTGCAGCTCTTTGGGGGCCTGATTATATCATCCAAGCTCAAGCACAGTGCTGAATTTGGTTAGCTGCTCAACTTTTTTTCATAGAAAAATACCATGTCCATAGAAGAAATGAAATTAATTTCAACTTAGTGATCTACTCTTTTATTTGACCTTAGTTAAAGGCAAACCAAGTACAGATACTGTACATTAAAATGAATGCACATAGAACAAACAGTTGTTCTTCATTCTACCTTAAAGGCTCAAACCTCCACACTTGTTCCGGAACAATCATTTGCAGGCAACGAATCCTCTCTGAAACACATTGCACCCATATTTAAATATAGAGAGATCCATCTGCAGGTCCCACATAGCCAACACCTATTAGCAGCACATCAATCAGTGTCCATATTCCAAGTCCACCGAAGCTGAAGAGTTTTCCCAGACCTTCCCGCCACTGACCCAAATAGAAACGATCGGCACCAAATCCACCAAGGGTGATGCTATAAGAACAAAAATATGATTAATTATTATTATTTTTAGAGGAACTGAGCTTGGGTACCCAAGTGTTTTTACTCCAGCTGTTTGCTAAAGACAGCCAGTACTGCTGCATGTAAGCCCTTCATGCATCCTATGCCCACCATTTCAAGCAAGACTATCTGAAATATTGGTTGTTTGGCACACCTTTAAAAAAAACCAAGCAGAAGAACACAGAAACTGAAGTTTTAAAGAAAACTAATCTATTTTAGCTTGATATTATCCAATAGTTCCTGCTTACCTTAGTGCCAAGGCAGTAGACCACTTATAACCTCCAGTCCAGTTGCAATAGAGCATCTTAGGAAAGACACGGTTACCTAAACATTGGAAAATATTAAAACCTTAATGCAATAAACAAAGACCATATAATAAGGAAGAAAATTACAAGGAAGAAGATACTATATTTTTCCAAAAGGAATCTAAAAGGGTTGACACTAACTGAGAAACAACTGTCAACACACAAGCTCATTTATACCCTGCGGTTCTCTGTTCCATCAATCTTGGTCTCATATCAGAAAAGTCAGTGAACAGAGGGAAAATTAAGCCTAGTTGGATGGAATCAGCATAATTTTTTTTAATTGGCCTATGGAGACATTTGATATTGGTTCTATTAGTGGTCTGAGAATCAGACCACTAGTAGATTCAAGTAAGTTTAACTCCCAGAAGTTGACAAAAATAAAAAGAACTGTTTTCTCTGGTGTGACAGTATACAACAATATAATAAGCCAATGTTTGCAGTTAGATGTCACTATTATGCTAAAAAATGAAATGCAACAATAAAAAAAAAATCAGTAGATTGATCAAAGAGTAAGCTGTTATTGCAAAAGGACATAAACAATCTTTGTATTCACCCATTACAAAATACGTGGAAAATTCTTCAGAGAAATCCAGCTTTGCCCACCTTACCTAGACAATGAATGTGATCCCGGACTGTGCAAGTTGCATTGTATCGCTGTCGAGGGCAGGAAACTGTCATGCAGTTTGTGGAATTGGTACAGACATAATCACTTGTGGCAAGCTGCCAGCAAAACTGGCACGTCATGTTAATTGTAAAGTCCTCCTGCTTGTGGTTATTTTCATCCTGTAAAAGGAAAGCACTATTACTTCAATAGTATTAAAACCAAAAATCAATGTGCAGAGATTTCATGAGTAGACATTTTGGGCAAAAGAACAATTGTTCTGTTTCCTACCTTTTATAGAGCAGAATAGAAAACCACCTGAGAGGTATCAAAGTCATGTTTAACATTCCTGATTCCTCCAATCTAAGGCTGCTGCCAAAAGAAGGACTCATTTAGTCTCACCTGTAAGGTCAGTTTGTAGCTCTAACAGATATTCAGCCTCTCCAGTCTCAAAATGTTGGGAGTGGTTTAACTCAAAGGCATGGCCAGGTAACAAAAAGATCCAAGGCAAGAAAGGCAAACCAGGGAAGGGCAGGCCTGCCTCTTCAATAGCCCACAATGAGTGATCAAACTTATCACAGAACTGCAAACCTGCCTACATCAGAACCTGGAAATCAATATTCTGCATTTTAAGATGCCACAGTTTAATTACTTAAATCTGGGGTTAAGAGTAACAGGTTACTTACAACACAGTGAACATGCGGCTTGACTTTGCAGTCAAAAGTTGCTGTCTTCCCATATATACAGGAATAGTTTGTGTTACATGTCATGCAGTCTGGTGGCAGTCTACTGCAAAGCCCGTTGCTGGGACAGTTAGTCAGGTAAGGTGGAATTTCTGTACTTTCTGAAAGGTGCAATAAGTGAATTAAGAACCCAAGTAAAAAAAAGCTAAATAGCCTAAAGTACATGTATACACTTTTTTATATACATACATAGACAAATATATGCACTGATGCTGTGTAAAGGGCTTTCCTCACTATACATGGAGCAGCATTCCCAGCCTGTGCTGTGAGAGCCAGAGGAGCCACAAGGCTCTGTGCAGGACTCCAGCCAACACCTCAGCACAGCACCAGGGCTGAGCTTATGGGGATTAGTGCCGCCTCAGCCAGCGCTCCTCAGCAGAAGTAATCAGCTCAGGAATAGCAGCAGGGTGACACGGGTAACCTACTTTGAGTTGAGCTCTAATTAGGGCTACAGCTACCTCAGCCATTTGCTGTTTGCATGTGTACAGAATCACCTCCTAAACTGCCAGCAAAAACAGCATTTCCATCAATTCTGGTGCACCCTCAGTGAGCTACAAAGCTGTACTGATGGTGGACAGGGAGCAAGTTCTTGCAGGATGCTGGAGTCTTTCAAGAACTTCTATCATCATGAGGGGTATAAACCACATATACCACAATGGTACTTTAACCTACCATTTTCTAGTTCTTATACGGACCAGCTGTCTAATTAGATAACCCAAAGTAATTGTTATGGTCATTGAAAAGTAATTCATAATGCTTCTTACCACTGTGAAATCATGTACAATTTCTAAGACCCAGTTCAAGAACTTTCGGACTCAAGACTGAGAAAGATCCACGGAAAAGAAACAACATAATACCTTACCTAATGCTTTAAAATAGGGAGCATTTGTACTTGTGGAAGTTAGGCTTTTTGCCAGCGTAGACTGTGGCTGTGAAAGCTTTGTCGTCATCAAAGATCCCGCTATAAGACAAAAACACAGAGAAAGTGAAATTTCTAAAACAAATTTCATCTTCAGAAACAGTTTGATTTCAACACTCTGATACGAAAATGCAAGTGGAAAGTGTAATGAGATTAGAAAAAAATCTGTTTTCCTGTTCTACTAATAGCGGGACATTTATGTTAAACATTAGAAAGAGCATTAGAATGGAATTGTTCCTTTAAGACAAAGAACTATATTTATTTCCATTCAATCTTATTTTTTGATTCATGAGAATTAAAAGCACTGCTCAGAAAGCAGATTTTACACAGGGTTTTCTACTGAACAATGCCATTTAATGAAGCAGTGCAAGCAGTTCTTTCACGGAAGGATGGAGCAGAGGAACCGTTCGGGAGGCACGGCTGTGTTCGCGCTGCTCTCTGAGGGAACCGTCGTCTGAGGGCTCGGGAGAGCCGCCATGCGCCAGCTCCCGCCGAGCCCTCACGGCACCACCGGGCACGGGAGGAGGAAGGAGAGGCAGCTTTGCTACACCACCCACCCTGACCGTGCCGAGGAGCCCCAGGACGTTTTGAATCACACACGTTCGCGACAGAGAGCAGGCACAGAAGGTGCTGTGTAATAGAGCAGCACACGAGTCAGCGAGCGGGGCCTGGCCGGTCTTCTGCCCTGACACCGAGCACCCCAGCGCCAACCCCGCAGAGCCGGCACAACGAAATGTGGCTATGCCCAAAACACCCGCTTCGCCCCCAGCCAGGGGAGCGGCAGCGCATCCTCACCCCACCGCGCTCAGCGCCACCTTCGCAGCCGGACCCGCGCTCAGTGCTGGCCCCGGGGAGCGGCCGCTGCCGCTCGGGGCANGCCGGGCCGGCTGAGGGCGGCGGGGAACGGCAGCGCCACGGCGGCCCCACACGGGAGCGGACACCGGCAAAGCCCGAAATTCGCTGTAAAACACCCTCAGAACCTCAATGCTGCAGGCTCAGTACATCACACATGGAGCACGAAAGCGATCGTCCATAAAAATGTATGTATGTATAAAATAGAGAAATAAAAATCGCCCGCCACTGGGCCGTGTTAATTCTGTCAAGTGGAACAGAAAGCTTTCCCATTGCTCCTTCAATGTTTGGTTTTTTCCCCCGTTTCTTTTAGAAGCAGGAGACAAAAACAGATCCACAAACCCAAACAAATAAAAAAACCAAAGGTCTGTACGAGTGTGAGGCAAAAGTAAAACATAAACTTTGTATTTGTGTTAATATTTACGCACTAAATTGTAGTTTCTGCTTGATGGCTATGATATTTAAATCACAACTAGAGCTGTAGAGCTTAGATAATTGAGCAATACACTTAACACTATCTAAGCCTGTTAACTAAATAACAGCATATCAAAGTGAAAAAAAGGTAAAAATTAATCTCTCAAAAAATCCAATTCAATTGCCTGCAATGGGAACTTTAAAAATCATTTCTAAGCAGAAACAAAACAGAAATATGGCCAGTTTCAAGTCCAACATACTGTTTTAAAATTAAAAGTGTCCTCTGCTCCTTTTCAGCACTCTTAACTAC
>VXBC01009144.1:0-15181 GCA_013399945.1 Ploceus nigricollis | reverse complement strand
CCCCTGCCCCTTGTCCCACCCTCGCTGCCCTGTCTCGGCCCTGCGGCCGCGCTCACCGCGGCCCGAGAGGACGGAGAGCTGTGACAGGAACAGCGCGNAAACCCAAACAAATAAAAAAACCAAAGGTCTGTACGAGTGTGAGGCAAAAGTAAAACATAAACTTTGTATTTGTGTTAATATTTACGCACTAAATTGTAGTTTCTGCTTGATGGCTATGATATTTAAATCACAACTAGAGCTGTAGAGCTTAGATAATTGAGCAATACACTTAACACTATCTAAGCCTGTTAACTAAATAACAGCATATCAAAGTGAAAAAAAGGTAAAAATTAATCTCTCAAAAAATCCAATTCAATTGCCTGCAATGGGAACTTTAAAAATCATTTCTAAGCAGAAACAAAACAGAAATATGGCCAGTTTCAAGTCCAACATACTGTTTTAAAATTAAAAGTGTCCTCTGCTCCTTTTCAGCACTCTTAACTACTTCCAGCAAATAAAGTAATAAATGACACACAGAAAGGTTTTTCAAAGTTCTTTTTTGTTAGTTTCAGTAAAAAGCCAAAACAACAGCAAACAGAGGAAAAAAATAAAACACTTCACACACAGTTATAGTAATTGAACCGCATTCTTGGCAAGCACCATCACAACAATCAGCCATCACACCAACTCCACGAGTGCCTTGTTACACTGAGACTTCCAACAAAGACTCCAGTGCACTCATAGTCTCTGAACACACATCCTGAAACAACCAAGCTATTCACATTCCCCCCCCAGCCCCCCAAATTTTTGTTACCATCTGGAGCTAGAAAAAAACCTAATCCAGACTGCTCCTGAGGCACCTATGCACTGCCAAGCTCTGGATGCCAGGTCACAGTCAGGTACCTGCTCCGTGACTGAGGGAGCTCAACACTCCCAGCCTCCTGATCCCCCCACCATTGTACAGCCCTGACTTATTTCCACAGCAAACCCACCACATCAGAGGTGTAGGACTTTCTAATAAGCATTCTGCAATTCAGGAAGATTGGAAACCCATGTGATTGTTAAAGGAGTTGGCAGATGCATCTGTCCTCTCATGCTTTTCCTGGAGCACCAACAGTGCTCCATTTGCTTATTATGTGTATCCATTAACTGAAAATTCTCTCAGATGAGCATCATTGCTGTGCAGGAAGAAAGAAACATTTCACACAGGCAGCTAATATTTTTTTTCCTAGCAGCAACATCAGAATTCTTCTTCTGCATTTGCAATTTGTGAAGTCTTAAATTTCTTGAGTTTTTCAATAGTAGAAGATACTGAAATCTCTCCGTGAACTTTGTTGTCTCTTGTTCGCACATTGACAGCATTATTTGCTTTCTCCTTTTCTCCAACCACTGCAAGACATAGCACAAAGTATTACACAATCTACATTAGAAAATGAGCCTAGAACAGACTTTGTCCAATATAAGAACTTAAACGATATTCAGAAATGTAAGATGCTGCAATTACCTAAAATGAAGTTATACTGAGCCAGCTGTGCATTTCTAATTTTCTTGTTTAATGTGCAACTTTGATCTAGATCCACATCTGACATAAATCCTGCTTCAAAAAATTGGTCGCAAACCTAAAAAAAAACCCAAAGAAACAGAAACCCTCTTAATATTACTACATAGTTTACAACATACATTTCTAAATGCTGCAATTATTGATCTCTCCCAGTAATTAATTCATGCATATGCATGATTTCATTCTTGTGGATGATTATAAGGATTTCAATGAAGTTATCTGAAGAAACCTGCACACACAGCAGTACCCCAGCTGGGAGACAATACAAGACACTATCTATATCAAACATGTGCTGCTCTGCTCCTGCATGTCAAAAACATGTCCTCAGTCTGAGAAAGGAGAAGGAGGAGAAGGAACAAACACACTTATTCTTGCATTAAAAGGAAAGCACAGGGACAAGGGTAAAACCAACCATGGTTCAAAAGTGATGTAGTCAAGAATACACATGGTGGGAAATGGAAGATACTGGCTCTGCCTACTTAGAGCTGAGAGTACTGTAATGAAGCATTAGTTATATAAGGTTTGTCATCCAGAATGCTTTGTCCTTTAATAATTACAGAAATATGTACATAATTAAAGAACCCAAAATACTTCAAGTTACATACCCTTTACTCAGACACATACAAATTTCGGACTGAAACTTTCATATTGAAAAATCTACCTCTCCCCCCAAACATGTCTCCAGAGTTATTAAGCATTAACTCCCTGTTCTAGGACGAGTACTAAGGATCTATGAAATCTGCCTGCTGCCACAAGGAGACAAGCTGTCCTCTCACCTGCTGGGCGTATTGTTCCGAGGTGGGGCCCACAGGCACAACCATGACCTGCCGCGGAGACAGCCAGAATGGCCTGGCCAGCACAGGACAAACAGGAAACAAAGGTGCATTTTATATTTCCAGTCACAGCCACAGTCATGTTCCACAATAATAATTTCTGTGTAGAATTATTTACATTAGCTAAGGATGTTGGATAATGTATTATCTCCCTCTTTTCATGCTCACACAAAATAGCAAATAGATTGATTCCAGTAAAATGACATATGGGGAAGTTGGACCTTCTGTTTTCTTCCCAGATGACTTCACAACTTTAAACCCAATTTTTTCTGCATAATTTTCACTTTTATCTATAACTTTACAGGGAAGGTGGACAGTCAGGTGACTGAAAATAAGAATTAACTCTTCCTTCGTAATTTTAATACATTCATGAAGAAATATTTCCAGATCTTATCCAAGATAAAATGATCAATCTTAGAAGTACAAAAATATTTCACATATTACAATTGATTAATGTCTGTGTATACAAAAATCATTGCTTTACCTATGTCTGACATCCTGCTGGTACAAAAGCATGATTTTTAAGAAAAAAACTTAGATAATGCAGATAGAATAGAATTTCTTAGCTAAAAAAGAATAATGCAGGACTTACACATACAACTACAGTTCCTATTTCTGCATTATTTTTCTTTTTTTCTGCAGTCTCATGAAATTGTATGGGTATCACACAACTCAGACCAGAAAACTGGACTTTTCTTGTAATCTTACTTACTAATTTTGAGAAAATTTTAGGGATATTATTTTTGCATTATATTATATGGGACAATAAGAAGGATATGCAGCTTCTACATTGTTAAAGTCTTCTTAGAATTCCATTTGTGCCACATACCATTTTCCTCCATAATTTTCTGCTAGAATAGCTATCATTCTCTCCACAGATCCCAAAATAGCTCTGTGAATAATCACTGGCCTTTTCTTGTCATCACCATCCTTACTGAAAAAAAAAAAAAATCAAGGTTTTTGTTTAAAAATAAAGTTATCTTAGCTCACACACATGTAATCCTACTAATATTTTTGATTCTACTTTTAACAGAAAGACAAATTTTAGTTAGTTATACTTATGAAAAGTCTATTGGTTTTATTAAAAATGTACTTCAAGTCAGCTGGGCTTTTAAAGAAATTCTAATTTAAAATAATCATGCCTGTAACTAGTGGCAGAGACACACTCTTAAATTTGAGAAGACACTTGAGTGACTCAGCACCATTTTTGTGCATTTTAATATTTTATATTCTTCCTTGCACCCTCTTTCCATTAGGAATTTCTTTTATTTTGTTGCACAGGAACTTACCTGCCTTTACTTTTCATTACTTCACTTAAATTACAATCCTGAAATTTAAAAAAACTGGCTTTTTAAAAAAAAGACAGTTCATAACAATATTATCACCTATAATAAAAGCTATGACATCTACTGTAGAATATACTGCAGGACCAAAAAATTACAGATTCTTACTCTCTCTTCCCCATCTTCACAATATGCAAAATCAAACACAGCAAGAAATACAACCCAGAAAATGAGTATTCAAGTCAATGTGGCACTAAAATTAATTTGCTCAGTGGGCCTAGCTGGAAACCAGCCAGATTTTCACTAAAAGCTGTTTGCACTTGGTTTATGTTCAAAGTTAACTAATTTAATCTGATAAAAATAATGAACCACTTAGTACAAACATACTTGCTCCTTAGGGCATGTTTGAATTCATGTGCTGTGTCTTCCAAGGAGACACAATGACTAGGCTGAAAATGAAAGCTGACCCAGCTGATAGGTTTTGAGCATAGCTTATGATCAATTGTCTTCCAAACTGGCAGACAAGACAGATAAGGAGATTCTCCTGCATTTACAATTAAAGTGAGCTATTATTACATTGAGAAAATATCTTCAAGTTCATGACTCACTCCTCTATCCACTGGGGGTGTTTGCTCTGCCTCCCAGCTGACTGATTTACAAGCTAATCATTTGTTAAATGAGCAATATAGCATTAGTACATAATGGGAATTACAGATAATGAAAGCTATTGCTCAATTTCATTTTAAAAAGGAAGATATTTAGCTTAACCACTCACCCAACATAAGTAAGATTAAACCGAATGGGTAGCTGGAAGTCAAGCTGGATGGTAGCACATTGATGGTACCTACCAATTGCATCTTTGATTTTAATATCAATCTGTGAAGCAAAATTACACAGTTATTAAATATAGTTTGCTTGCAGTACATCTACATTTCTGTCCATCCCAAAGTTATACTGAAATGCTGAGTCACTAACCTTAGGACCATAAAATGCTCCATCTCCTGGATTCAAACTCCATTGCTCTCCAAAGTTATTCAAGCTGTTTTGAAGTTGCTAATCATAATAATGAGAGAGTAATTAAAAAAGGTATAGAAGGGCCTCTCATTACTGGAAGTCAAAGCAATTGCCTTTGAAATTCAAAAGGAGTCAAAAGGCAGCACAACCCCTATTGCTCAAGCATTTGTTCATTTATGATAAATAATCTAGAAATAGTAGTTCCTTGTATAAATATTATGATTGATCAGAAAAATAAGATTAATAGAAATTTAACTAGTTCAAGGTAAGGGGCTAA
This sequence comes from Ploceus nigricollis, assembly GCA_013399945.1. Classification (NCBI taxonomy): domain Eukaryota; kingdom Metazoa; phylum Chordata; class Aves; order Passeriformes; family Ploceidae; genus Ploceus; species Ploceus nigricollis. The sequence continues at coordinate 10,234 of VXBC01009144.1, read as the reverse complement.
GTAAGAACCCGAAAGTTCTTGTTTTCTATAGAAACTTCAGATTTAATGTAATGTTTTCCTACAAGAATTTCCCCCAAGGGCAGTATTTAGCATCTGATTTAAGCAATTTCACCATGCACCATGGAAGAACTCAGTTAAATATCTGTCTCTGCAAGTACAAATATTAAGGAGTTTGTTTGTTTGCTTTCAAATTAATTACCTTTTCTGCATGATCCCAGATCTCTAAATCTCCAAGATAATTTTCTGGTCTTGTAGAAAGATGTAGTTGAAAGGTAAAGCCAAAGACAGCATATACTGACTTCAAGAAATCAAGACAGTCCTTAATTTCTTCCTCAATCTTAAACATAAAACATATTAAATAGGTTAAAATTGACTTACATAAAAATGTAATTGAATCGACTGAATTCCTCATAACAAGAACATAAGAGTCCATTAAATAATTAAAAATCACGCAAAAATTACACCCAAGGAACCCAAATCCACTTAATGGGCAAAGAGAGATCTGAGGTGTTGTGGCTTCAAAGCATGACAAGAAAAGTGGTATTTTTGTTAAGCATGAGGTTCTGGAGCCAAAATGTATCCTGAATTAAAGTACATCAATTTTTACTTGTAGTTCCACTAAAATCTATGGCATTACTGACAAAATAAAGCTTTTATTCAGCATTACTGTAGAAAACAATGGCATCAACTGCTTTTTTTTTGCAGAGGGAGATGGAAAATGCAACCAATCTTATTTTCTGGGATTTAGTTGCCCAATGCACCTTTCTAAATAAAATGAAGCACCTAGAAAAAAAAACGATCAAAAGCAGCTTTACACTATACAATGGAAGAATCAAGAGTTGAAATACTTCAGGGATTTTTTTCTTGTTTACTGTTAGTTTGCAGTGGGAGAGGGAAGGGTTTTTTTGGTTGACTGGTGGGGATGTAGAAGGTGCTTTTATTTTTTTCACCTGTTCCATTGTGCAAAAGATGTGAGCATCATCTTGTTGGAAGCGCCTTACACGAGTCAAGCCACTCAAAGTGCCCGAGAGTTCATTTCGGTGAAGAACTCCAAAATCTGCAAGTCTAAGAGGCAATTCCCTCCAGGATCGGGGACGATGGGCAAACATCAAGCTAAAAGAAACATGGAAGAATCTTCCTTTTATTCTTCTTACAGGAGATTTAAGACAACACAGAAATAAACGAAGCTCAGTACAGACAGTAATCACATTTTTAAGTATTTACTCATTCAGGTTGTCTACATCCTGAAAGACAGGCAAACAGAAGAAACACACCACTCAATGTACTGCTAAAGATCACTGAGGAAAAAAACACTGCAAGAGTAAATCAAGACAGGTTAATCTGTACCCTTCTTGGAACACCACATCTGATGCCCACCTCTGTCCAACAGAATTGGTATTTATTAGTGGTACAGACTAGTATTAGCATGCACAAACCCAGCTCAGTGCAGACTTACTGCAAAGGTCTGCTTTGGGACACTGTCAGAGAAGCTCTCTGGACACACTGGCTTAGCAGTCTATCAAACATACATGACAGCAGGTATTAATACTCCTTTTATTTCTCCTCAGCCCCAAAAAGGATAAATTATGTAAAATAAAACGTTTTCCAGTTGAGAGTACAAACCAATGTCCTGGACAATTCATGGGTTTAAGGGCAAAGGTTTCCTTCTCAATCTCAAAGGAGAACATATTTTCACTGTAGTGCTGCCAATGTCCTGAAGCTTCCCAGAGTTTACTGTTGAAGATGTTCGGAGATACAACTTCAGTAAAATTACGCCTGCGATATTCCCCCTATAGAACAAATGCAACATTTAAAAGGTGACAGAGCTTCTGACAAGCAAAAGCTTGATTCTTTTTAACTGTGGTATTATGATGGCAAATTACAGGGACACAACAGGACTACTGCAACGTGTAGACTTTGCACAATTGGAAAAACACAGCTTCACTCTGCCTTATTTTCAAAAAGATGAAATTTGTATAATCCTTGTAAAAATCTTGTATATGTTTACATACAAAGACACTTCTCTTTCTGTGGATAGCTCAGCACTATGAATGGCCTATCATTTAAGATCAACAAATGACAATCAAGTTGTTAGGACTTATATCAGTAACATCATTATATACTTACCCGTATGAATTCCACAAGCGTGTTATAAAGAAAGGCACCTCTAGGGAGGAAAAAGCAGCTTCCAGGACTCAAATCATGAAAGAAGAAGAGTTCTTGCTCCTAGGTAAATCAAAACCAGAATGCTCTAATAACAATTCAGAGAGAATTGCAGAATGTAACTACTTCACACACATCAAGACACTGTTTGCAAAGATGGAATATTACAGCAACAAGATGATTTATGGACTATAAGTTCTCAGCAAGACCAGTTAATGGATCTGCAGTTCTTACTCATAGAGATTTGTAAGAACACTGAATTCCATTGGATTCTTTGACTGCATAAACACACATTTCCCCAAATTTACACCTATTATCAAGAATGACCAAACCATGTTATTTACACAATTTCCAAATAAATTATCTTCTGTGAAAAACAGAGTGGTTTAGGAAGGATCTGCAAAGACTCTACATTAATAGGTCTAAGATTTATATCCCTAAACTAAGGGACTAAAGCCATTAACTTCTTCCCAACATTAGTTTAATATTCATATGCAAGTGACAAGTTGAGTTTGTAGAATTAAAATTTTAAAATGCTAACAACATCAAGAAGCACATAGAACTGGCTCCCCTTAAAACTGTCAAAAAACAACAACAAAAAAATCAAACCAAAACAAATAGAAGGGAAGAGAATGAATTCTATAAGAGAAGTACAAAAGAAGTAGACAGGGGAATAGTGTACCTTTCCAATTTTCCTATGATCCCGGTTTTTGGCTTCTTCCTGGACTTTTTCCCATTCCTTCATCATTTTGTTATCAGGAAAGGATATTCCATATATTCTCTGCAGAGTTTCCATGTCAGATTTCCCTTCCCAATATGTAGAGGAACTCTGATAAACAAAACCCATACTTTAAGATAATATTACATAACATCAGGGAAAGAGGGATAAACACTAACCCATTCAAACATTATTATATTTTTCCTTGAGAAAAGAATTATATGCAGTCCTTCAGCATTTGTTTGTAATACAAAGAGACTTGCAGTGCCTTTTAGTCAGCACACTAATACAGAAGACAAACAGAAGTGACAGGTCAAATCGTATTTTATTCTGCTTAGGTACCTTGTTTTAACTCACATCATGGCATATTTTATTATTTCATGTTATGGCTTTTAAAAAGGCAGGACTTGTTTACATTGAAAACATAATGCAGTAGGCAAAACAAACCTAACTCTCACAGTTAAATCCAAGCAGTTTTAACCTTCTACCCACTTAATCCCTGGAACTCAGGAGTTCTATACAAGGAACTCCTTGTATAGAAGTTAGGTTAGGAAGCCCAGTTAGGTAGCCAGCAAAAGCCACAATGATGAATGTTCCAAAGAGCTCAGTCTAATAAGGTTACCAAAATTAGGATCTGTGAGTAACTTAAACTACACCATACATTCAGAGGCCTCTGCAAACACTGTCTCTGGATTCCTTGGAAGCAATGCCATTTTTTAACAGCAGCATTTGCAGATCTGCCAAGGTCCACTTTATCTCCTGTACCTGAAAGATACCATCTGACAAGGTCAAAATACTATTTTCTGACCCAGTGAGTATCTTAATGTTAACTTACTGCAGAACAGAGCATGTACACCCCCGTGCACTCAGATGTGACAGCTGGCACAGACTAACCAGGACACTTGTCCTGTGAAGTGCAGTGCTGGTGGGAGACAGTGGCACAGTCCTGCCACAAGAGCTTAGGACCTGCCCTTCTCTCCTGTGCACAGCAGAATTGGCTCCACAGCTCATCTGGTCACCACTAGCTAGAGTAGTTTTGCAGCGCTCTTCATCAGTCTAAGTGAGCAGGTTACTACACTAATACTCTGATAAAAAAACATGCTGGTAACTTTCACTGAGGTACTATAGTCTTAGCCAAGAATCAGTACATGTCAGACACAGATCAATGATCAGAGTCAGTAACTCTACCTGTACAATGGGAACTGGGAAAGAAATTAAGAACATTTGTACAGTAAGCAAAGAAAACAATACAAAGGACCAATTCTAGTACAGTCAGCTCAGGAAAATATATAAATAAATCAACTGACAATTTATTTCAGTTTTGATGCACAGTTAATTTAAACTTACCTTAATTATTTTAAGGGCCTTAATTTTTCCAGTGTGTCTCACATGTGGACCCTTGCAGAGATCAATCAATGGACCACATCTATATGCCAAAACAACCCAACATTTTTCAATACATTCACTAATGGCACACAAGTTCATGTTTGACACAATCAAACATGCTAGTAAATACAAATATGCACCATGCAGCAAATTCAGTGCACCTTAAATGTAACTGTGCCTTCCACCTGAAGTGGAATATTCACTCAGTAAATGCTCAGCACACTTGATCCATTTTCAAGAGCATCATAATACATTTACCAATTCATATAGTTCCATACGTGAACTTGTTCAAGTTGGCCAGGAAATTTTAAAGTATGCACATCAAACAGAAAATGATGTTGCTATTTTCCAGCCAACTAACAAGTAACTGAACGAGCAGGTTTCTCACCCCACACTGAGCAAGAGTTAGCTTTTTTCATTATGCAGCTAGCCAATGTCAGAGATGGCAACTTATTTTAATCAGTCTACTGAAACCAGAGGGAATAAATAAAAACTGAATTTCACCTTTGTCCATAAATTGAGACCTAATCTGTCCCAACAGACAAAGAAAATCTCACTCTACCTAAGTAGCAATATTAATTGCAAACTTAAGTCCCAATCACACAAGAATTCAGAACTTAGAATAAAAAAAACCCCAAATTATTCTCTCAAATTAAATTAATTAGCTAGAAGAATACTTAATAATATCATTCAAGTATATTTCTTTACCTGTATACTGTAGTAGTTGGTGTCTTCACCTTTTCATTAAGGATACGACACTTAAACTTGTTATACTGTGTGTGGAAGCACGAAAAGCCAGAAATGTCAATAAAATGGATAATAAAATTCTCTTTTAAAATTACATTTTAATATTACAAGTGCACCAGTAAAAGACACTTCTAACTAAAAAAAAACCAAAAAAACCCTCAAAACAAACAAAAAACCCACCAAACAAAACACCAAACCAACAACAACAAAAAAACCCCACATCTATTTCTCAGAAGAGTTGCAAAAGCAGAGGGGAAAGAGACAGAAACATCTTAGCTCCCCTGAGGGTGTGTTGAGGATTGTGATCACCACCTGAACACCCCAAAGCACTTGTGAAAAGCAATCACACAGCACAGTGAGACTGGTGATATTCACTGAATAAAACAGGACTAGAACTAAAGCCTTTTCTGACCTGCCTTCACAAGTGAGCCAGAAGAAATGTATGCCTTTCAGTTTGTTATTTCATTGAGCTTGAGGTGTGCTTTTGTGGAATACAGAATTGCTTTTATAAGTGCTTGAAAACATCCTGAACACTTGGGAGGGCATATGGAGAAGGGGAAAAGGATGGTTTTTCTTTGTTTTACTAAACAGATACTATTCTGATGAGTCAGTCCTATGCAATATTTCATAAAAGTTACATTTTAAAAGACCATTGTACCAGATCCACAGCTACTTTAAAGATTTACCTTAAACATGTCTAACAGGATCTCCTTTTTGACTTCCAGCCTTTCAAAAGCCTGTTTCTCTTTTATGATATTTTTACAACGGTTCTCTAGTAGTGGGAATTCAGTACTAGATACATTTCTAGATAAAAAGACACAGGCAAAAGACAAAAGAAATATAAATTAATTATTTTGATACTCCCATTTTTCTAATGGTCTAATTTGAAAAACATGGAATGTGGTGTGATTTGTCACAGTATTTTTTTTCTTAGTTATAATCAGCTGTATTTTCAGACACTAAACCCAGAAACACAGACAGTACCACCCTGAACAAACCCATTGCAATCATTCCTTTGAATGTCTGGAACAGTCTTTGACATAATTAAATGTCTGGAAGACCTATAGCTCAAAATATACGTATGATTTAAGAAAAAAAACAAACCAAGAGGAAAAAAGGCTCAACCCAGCCACAAGAGCAGTTTATAGCTCATGCAGATTCAGTATTCTCCCTGCCTACAGAAGGATAATAAAGGAAAAAAACAGAATTGTAAAGCTGTGCACAAGGATTAGAAAAGTAGTAAACACCTAGACAAGTTACATTAATGCCCTTTCTACAAGTGACTATGGCCCCTGGAAACCAAACTTGCATGACTCTTCAAGGAAACCATCTCCTTTGCCTCACTTCAGAAACTTCAACCCAAATGCTCTGTATTTTTTCCACAGAACAGCTTCAACTCTTACAGAGCAGGTTCTGAACACTGCTTCTGAATTTAAATATATACACACACTCAATTGAACTGTATATACAGAACACTATGTTTCAAATCATATTAGAGACAGAATGATACTTTTAACATGCACAAACAAACAAAATAATTCTAGCACTGAGCTTTAATAGGGAGTATTAAAGTTCTAAGACACTGTAATTTTACCTGTCTTCAATATACATGTCATAATGAAATCCATTCTCAATTGGTGGTCCATAGCATAAGCAGCCCCCAAAATATCCTTCCATGGCCTCTCCAAGAATGTGAGCACTTGAATGCCAATAAACCTGTAAATGAAGTGAGGTGAGCAAACCATGAGGTCAATGGCATTGTGTAACTAAAAAGAAGAAAAAACAAACTAGAGATACCTGTAGATAGGACACAGACTGGAACCAATGTTGTTCAAATTTTGAGAGAAGTAAAACAACTTTATATTACTCATTTAGAATACTTTAAAATGAAAAGATAATGGCAGATGTGGCACTTAAGGCCCACCATACTTCAATCTGAAAGAGGATGACTATACCTCTGCACAATTCCTTCAACTGACTACTTACTGTACCTTGTTAATTTATAAGTTAATTTCAAGGTCTATGCACCACTAATCACATCTAAAGCAACGCAGCCGATTAAGTTGCCATTGTTCACATTCAGCACATTTATTAATGGGCCTGTAAACTACATTACCTGAAATGTAGTTTCATTTGTAGAAATGTAGAAGAGGGAAGCCAACAACACAGTAGATTAATACCAGTCTGATGTTCTGACTTCTTATTAATTGAGACTATTTCAGAGCTACTGCTACAAGATAAAGCCTTGACAGGCTCCTAAAATGTCTCCAACAAGCTTAATCACATGAATAATTCTTTGACAAAACTGAAGTCCTATCCTAGCATATAAAGACAACATAAGCTTCAGACTGAATACCATTAAAGAAAAATCTCAGTCACGTTGCTAAGTATACGTATAGTTTAATTGACTAAGAAATGTCTACTTAAGGATCTAATAAACAGTGCCAGTACAAGAGGGTGTAGATTTTATTTATGACTCAAGTCTAATACTGTACAGCTTTTAGAAAACAGTAGAGACTGCCTCACTTTGCTTTCACTGTCTGATCTTCAAATGCACTGAGCCAAACCACAGACTGTTTCAAGTTATCATACAAATCAAGGCTTTCTGTGCAAACTCCTTTGAGAAATAACTTGTTTATGTGAAAGAGAAGGATGAAAAGAGCAAAAAGATTTTACTCACTCTCAGATTACAGGCACTTTGCATCTAATCTTTGTCGAATCATAGGAAATACATTACTTGAATAGTTACGTGGGGTTTTTTTAAAATAAGATTTTTAAAGCTTAATGCTGCAATCAATTTTATGTCATTAGTTTCTTTAATCAAGCAGAAACCAGAGAGTGCTTACTCACAGCTTTGGCTTCTTCATTATCAAAGGTGAGCAGCTCTAGAGTACAATCTCCCTCCAGCGGACGGTCCAGATCCCAGAGCTCACCATTCACTTTGGCTATGACTGCATTTGAAGCCACCACTTGACTAAAGAAACAGAAGAGACAAGAATATTTAGGTTCAGATTTGTAAAAGACTTTAGATTTCTAAACCCCATGAGACCACATCCACATCTTGTAGCACCTGAAGACTGTAAACTTTTGTTTCTGTGGTCTTCTTAAACACTTGCCTACTTTTAAGGTATAGAACCTTAAGGTCTTGAGAGGTTTTGTTCAACACTTTTCAGTGCTGGGGCTCTAGAGGAAAGGCTGCTCCTTACAACAAGTTCTACTGATTCTGGTGACTCACAAAACTTCCCATGTCTCTTAATTCCTAGCAGTGTCACAGATTTAATTGGAAGCATTATGCACAGAATCCCAAGCATCAGAACTGTAACCAGCTGTTTCTAATACATGAAGCTGAAGTGCCAACGCTTTTCAAGCAAACCAATTTAAGGGAGCCACCACCCACTGACTGTAACACATATTTTATATAACAAGGTAAGAGATAAGTGATAGTAACAGTTTTATCACTACAAAAGTACAACTCCTTGAATGTGCAGGTTACCTAATTGCTACAGCTAATTGATATGGCGTGGTTTTCCAAGATTCCCCTTCAACTGTGTCCCCATCTGTCAGAGTAATTTTGATAGATTTGCTCTGGTTGGCTGCTCTGTAAGCTAGCAAACCATCATGTTCTTTTTTCAGTGCTTCATAAAGCTTCAGCCGGTCTTCTATGAAGCTTGGCACACACTGGAGCTGTAACACATAAATTTGATCACACACACATATTCGTGAGACAAAGAGAATAAAAGGATTCACAGTGTTGGTGCATCCCCAGAGGTTCCATCATGTCCAGATTTAACTGTACTAGAATTTACACTAAAATTCAGTCAAGCATTTATAAATAATAATATACAGGATAGTTCCACCCAACTTACTATTTTATAGTGATTTTCCAATTTTCCATGCACTTTCATCAATCTGGGCCTAAATGGGTCTGTCAGTTGGACCTCAGAAAGCAGCTTATATTCCTGACCCAAAATTTGCATTTGGCAGATGTCCTGGAGAAATTTGGATCACTCCAACAAGCCCTTGCTTCTGCCACTACATTCAAAGCATCAGATTCAAGCCTGACAGTTCACATGAAGATTCCTGTATTTTAGCTTAAGGTGAGTTATTAAGCTCTATTGTACAACAGCAGTGCTGCCAACATCCCTTCAGCCATCATGAACGCTCATGAACCATCACCCTCCTTAGGAACCACAAAACCATGAGCTTTATTTTCCAATAACCAAAACCTTTTCATTACATAAAATGTAGAGATCTAATAATGTATCAGTAACCCTATTGATGCAAGAGTAAGCTCAATAATGTGAGGTTTTTCTCTCTGTGCAGTAGTGACCTTTCTTCCCAAAAGTTGGGATTTCAAAATACAGCAAAGTATTCCAGATCTGAGTGCCTTTTCTGAACCTGGCCGAAAACCATTCCTATTACTATGTGGTATTAAAGAACCACTTACATCATTCTGGTGTTGGTTCACAGCTTCATTTTCCTTTTTTTTTTCCTCTTTAATTTGATTCACTGCATCAGCTGGACTTGCATTGGAGACTTTCTGAAAACAGTGATAATAAAAAGTATACCCCTACTATACCTTCAAGTGTTTTCCCCAGCAATCATCAAAACAAACCAAACCAGTATAATATTGGGCTAAAAAGGCAATTACAGGGAACAGGGTATGTCCTCAGTACAAAGACTTCTCATGGCACTTCTAAACTGCATCCTTTTGATGTTCCACAGACACAGCAGTGCTGCTCACCAAGCAACACAATTTCCCAAATTTTACTACTACAACTATCACCAGCAAAATCTCCCCAGCGAGGTCGTTGGAGATCAAACCGGAGCAGTAAGCAGTCACAGCAACTTTCAATCGTGTGACACCTCGAACAGGTTGCCCAGTGATGCTGTGGGTGCCCCATCCCTGGCAGTGTTCAAGGCCAGGCTGGATGGGGCTCTGATGAATCCGATCTAGTGGAAGATGTCCCCGCCCATAGCAAGGGGCTTGGAACGAGATGATCTTTAGGGTCCTTCCCAACCCAAACCATTCTATGATTCTATGAACCCGTCGCCTTGGCGCAAGGGCAGCAGAGACCATTGCCCAGTGCGGGCAGACACCGCGACAGGCTTCTGCTCCCGGGGGCTGGGCACAGGCGGCTCGGCCCCGCGAGTGTCCCCGTGCCGTCCCTTCCCGCCGCGGAGGCCCGGCCCGCCCGGGGTCACCGTCCCGCCCCGCTC
>VXBC01009143.1:15111-25724 GCA_013399945.1 Ploceus nigricollis | reverse complement strand
AACCTGGATTTTGTTTTGATGGGTAAAAAAATATCAGTCAGATAGAAGAGAAATTAAACAATACAGAAGTACCATTTTAAGTTTCTGGTAATGTGCTATTAATAGTGGAGAAAACCAGAATGTTTAAGGTGTTTTCTAAGTTGTTTGTTCTCTCAAGGTTTTTGGCATTCATAGCATAATGTGCATGAGAATATATACCTTCATATACAATAGTTTTCCAAGTTTTCTGTGCAAAGGTATGATTTAGTATTTGTGTTTGCATACACTTAATCTTGCTCCCTTTACATGAAATTGGTGGATCATAGAACTTACTAAATATTGGCATATTCATACAAATGAGTAATTTAATTTACTTTTCCAGATAGCTTTCAAAAAGCTGTTATTTATTCAGGTAAGTGATTTGGGAACTCCCACTGCAATTTATAATAAATTACTTCTTGTAAATCTACTTTTTGAGTTCCTTTACGTTATTACCATTGCAAGTTACAAAGAGTACTTTAAGAATTAAAATTCTGAGCGATGTATGATTGACATTACAAATACTTTTCACTGAAAGTGTTTAAACTTATAATGGCCAGATTTGTGTCTAATATATAATTTCTGAGTTCATCATCAGTGCTCATGAGCAAAGCACTTTTTATCTGTTTATTGGTATTTCTTTGTTAAATAAGACTTAATTTTTTCCAGAAAAAGAGCCTGTCTTTGCGCAAAGGCTGAACTTTATTTGGAGTTCTGTGCTTTCATTATTTTAACAACTGAAAAGTATTCATGTGCTGATTATTTCAAGTCTTGTTATACCCATTCTCATAAAGACTCTCTGCTAGTCTCTTTACAGGTGACATTAGGGTGGTAGTATCGTACCAAAAAAAAAGTCAAAATTCTCTCTAGTGTATCATATATGTATTGGTACTTCTCCTTGAGTTTCCCTATGGAGTTCAAAATTCTTCTAATGAAATAATCTTTCTTTTTTACCATTATGATTTCCAAAAGGTTGTTAAGCAAACCTCTGTTTCTGTGGCCTGGTAACACCAAATACCATCAGCTCTGCATGGAGGTGGTGGGGTGAGGTGAAAGTGAGCTGGTGCAGGGGTCTTTCTAGATTTCAGTGGGAAAGGCCCAACAGCAAGTGGCTTAATAAGGTTACTTCAAAAAGACAGTCTAAGAAGAGGGGTCTAGATAGTAACATCTTACATCTCCTTAAGTGATGGGCACTCCATGCAGTACTGAACAGTGCCCCGGTGGATTTTCCCATGGCACACTGCACAGAGCAGATCCTGTCTGGGGAAAGAAACTTACCCTTTCAGTCATCTGAGGTCATCTTTAACTTCCTTACAAGAAAACAGGTTTGTTTTAGGGCAAGTCCATGCAGGAGGTATCATGGCAGTGCTGAGTCGGAGCTGCCTGCACCGTCCCATGTTAGTTGCAGTGTACAGCTGTCTCCCAGTCAGGATCAGTGCATTCTGTCCCTTGATCCCTATACAGTTTACCTTTCCCAAATATATGTTGTAATTTACAAATAATATTAATAACATGGCATTCTCAAGTGCAAGTTCCAACAGGAGAAATGTGGCCTTTTCAAGATCACCAGCTCCTCAGGTTTAATGGCTTCCACAAGGATCCCAATACAGTATCTACCTGCACTCTTTTCAAGGATCACATTGCTCCTTTGTGATAGTTCATGAGAAAATAAATCAGTAAACCAAAGTGTTGAATTTTTATGCCACTTTGTGGTCTCATTAGAGAGACAGCACTCCAAGATTCATGAAGACATTTGTTTTTACCCTCAGATCATTCACAATTTTTCTGTTCCCTACATTGTCTAGAGAAGGGCAATGAAGCTGGTGAAGAGTCTAGAGGTAAGTCATTTGAGGAGCAGTTGAGGGATCTGGGGTTGCTTAGCCTGGAGAAAAGGAGACTCGGGGTGACCTTATCACTTCCTAAAACTACCTGAAAGGAAGCTGTAGCCAAGTGAGGTTGACCCCTTCTACCAGGCAACTAGGATGACAGGACAATCTGAAGCATGCACCAGGGGAGGTTCAGGCTGGACATTAGGAAGAACTTCTTCACAGAAAGATCTGTTAAGCACTGGATGAAACTGCCTGGAGAGGCTGTGGAGTCATCCATCCCTGGAGGTGTTTAAGAGAAGACTGGATGGGCCACTTTGTGCCATGATCTACTTGACAGGGTGGTGTCTGGTCAAAGGCTGGATTTGATAATCTCAGATGATTGATTAATCTAATTGATTCTGTGATCAAGGGAAGTTCAATTTAACTGCTGTTTTAATTCTCTTTTCCTGCTGTTTACGTGCTCAATTAATCTTTTTTCACCTTAATGATTACTATTGCTTTGTCTTTTCCTTTATGAATTGAATAAAACAGCTCCATAGTCTTCACAAAAGATTTATCAAGTCCTACATGGAGGCTTACATTGGATATAATACTTCAAACAGCTGACCATGCTGAGAAGAGCCAGTTCTAGCAGTGAGCTGAGAGTATTATTTGTTGCTAGACTTCTATGTTATAAAATGCAGATCCTACTCTTTGTTTAATTTGTTACATTCCCATTTTGTTTCCATCATTCTATTTGACTGCTTTGTTCATGTTGCATATTTTTATGCTTTAGTACCAGATCTCTTTTGTCATGCATATGGCTAGACCACAAGCATAAACAGTTTAGGAGTATATATCCTTTTTTCTGTAATTCTATTTAGTGTCCAGACCATTGGGATTCAAGTCCTAATGGATAATGGAGTTGTATGAGAAATTCATATGCAAAGCCCTGTGTGCTAATACAGGCATTTCAACCACCGAAGTTCTCTCTACAGGTATGTTTTCTTCCCTCTGCTATATCAAATCCTTCCCTCTATTCACGCAGACCACATAGAAAGGAGTAGAACTCAGTTTGGAGAAAACATCAGCCACACTTCCCATAAGTGTGTAACTCATTTCACATTTACATGCACCACTAGTAAAAGGTCACCATCAGTTATCAGTTCCCTTGTTACTAAGCAAATATGACTTGTTTGATTCAGGACATTGTTTCCTGAGTGAATATTTGGGATCTGTTTTGCTTCTGTATATCCATTTTTTTGGTATCCATTTAGGACCTANACAGAGAATATATAAAAGAAAAAATTGCAAAAATCAAGATGACATAATTTCCCTGCTTTTTTTAGAGACTAACAAGGCTCTATCTTGTCTAGTCTCTACTCTGTATTTAACCACAGCACCAGTTTACACAACCGGCTATCCCACCAGTTATTGTGATTACACAGATGCCAACTATAACTACAGCTACTATGAACACTACTTTTATCCAGGCCCCATTTGGTAACCATGAGGTAAGGGTGCCGAAGATATAGTCAAAGTTGAAGGTGTTATTTCTGAAAGCTACTTTATGTAAAATTTGAGTCTGCTTCCAAATGTCAGCCAAATCCTTCTTNAAATATGAGCCAGACACAGGGTGGTAAAAAGGGGTTATCCTTTATATAAGTATCCTTAGGTACCCAGTTCATCAACTGGAAAATGCTGAAGATGCACACCCTGCATAATGCATGTACAATTTTTATAAACTTTGCAAATAAGCGTATCTGGCAAGAATCACCCAGTGATGTCATGCCCCCACACTCTAGTACCTTCTAAATCCTCCCCCTCAGATGAGGCCTAAACTCTGTAAAAAATACGTCTTGAAGAGCTGGTCTCAATCTTGCTTTCTAAGGAGAGCCAAGATACCATCGGGGTCTTGGAATGTGTTTTGTCCTTCTGCGTAGGAAAATACTGAAGTTAAGTTACAACAGTAGACTACAGAGCTACAAATATTTGTGTAAAGAATACAGAGAATATATAAAAGAAAAAATTGCAAAAATCAAGATGACATAATTTCCCTGCTTTTTTTAGAGACTAACAAGGCTCTATCTTGTCTAGTCTCTACTCTGTATTTAACCACAGCACCAGTTTACACAACCGGCTATCCCACCAGTTATTGTGATTACACAGATGCCAACTATAACTACAGCTACTATGAACACTACTTTTATCCAGGCCCCATTTGGTAACCATGAGGTAAGGGTGCCGAAGATATAGTCAAAGTTGAAGGTGTTATTTCTGAAAGCTACTTTATGTAAAATTTGAGTCTGCTTCCAAATGTCAGCCAAATCCTTCTTAATTCTTCCACTCTGGTCCACATAAGAACAAGTGGTATTAATAATAGCACATATTGTGCAGCCAGTATGAAATTGAGAGCCATTGTGTTCTGCATAGACACGAGACACACCATGGATTTCTTCCTGTAAGGCCAAAATTGCATCTACAGTCTGCCGTTCAATATGTTCGATAATGGCTGACATGTTTATAACTGCCCTCTCCAGCTCAACTATTCTGAGAGTTCTGATTATACTATGGAAACATTCAATGACATTCAATGTAGGGATTAACAGATCTTTTCCCCCTCCCATTTGGATTTTCAATTTGATCAAATATTGTTATATTTGGAGTTACAGCCCCAAGGGCACGAACCTGAGCCTTATCTATGGGCAGGATTTTCCAGGCCTTATTGTCACATATCCAACACCACTCTGTCCTCAGTGGTAGAACTAGTCTCCATGATGTCAATTCCATTTTTCCTCACAGTTCTTGGGCTTAATCTTTCCATTAATCTGGTTTTATGGCAGTATGAAGGGAGAATGGCCTTTCCTGTGGCATTTATAACTGCACAAGGAGCTGTATCATTCCCATGATCTATTAGGCTTCTCAGGGGTATAGGAGGCAGAAGAGTCTTATTGACTTGTTACCACTTCTCGGTACAGTTTGCTTCCATTAAAACACCTATCAGTGGCCAGTTACTACTCCCATTGAAAGGCAGCAATTGAATATGAATCCAGTAATTGTTCTTATTAAGAGCTTTGGATACATTTTGGACTAAAGTCCCATGCAAATCGTGGGGCCAACCCTGAGTCACAGTTTCATCAGCAAAGCAATTTCCCAGATGGGGACTTGTTTTCCCTTTTTGATGACCTCTGCAATGCACAATAGCTGCCTCTGAAGGCTTCCAAATACTCTTAATTCACGCTTAATTCACACATGCAAAAAAATTTCATTACCTTGAGCAGTTAGTAGCCCTCTCTCCTTTCAAATGGGTCCATGGGCATAGACAACACTAAAGACATAGCTGGAATCAGTACATTTATTCACCTTCTTTCCCTCACTCAGTTCTAGAGCTCTTGTCAGTGCAATGAGTTCAGCCTTCTGATGGCAAGGCCTTTGCCTCAATTACCTTATCCATGGTTATTACTGCGTTGCCTGTCATTTGCTTACCATTTCTCATGAAGCTACTTCCACCTGTATACAGTTCCCAGTCTGGATTCTCCAGAGGCACATCCTTCAGGTCTGGTCTGCTGGAATAGGCCTCTTCTATTGTCTGTGAACAGTCATGCTCAGGCATGATGTAAATTAATGTAGATAACAAAAACATTGCAGGATTTACAACAGATGGTGTTTTTAGAGTAACATCATCCCATTCCAACAACACAGAGTGATACGTAAGCATTCTGCTACAAGATAGCCAGCATCCTCCATTTTGTTCCAGTACAGTTATCACTGTGTGGGGCACATACTTGAATTTGTGCTGCCCAAGGGTGGATTTATGGGCTTCTTGTATCAGGATGACAGTAGCTGCCACACCTTTCAAACACCCAGGCCACCCTTGACTAACATTGTCTAGCTGTTTTGAAAAGTAGGCCACAGCCTTTCGTTGATCTCCAAGGTGTTGTGCCAGTATCCTCAGAGCAAAATTCAGTTGCTCCTATGTAAAGAATTTAAAAAGGCTTAGTTAAGTCTGGCAGCCCCAGAGCTGGGGCTGACATCAAGGAACATTTCAGCTGTGTAAATGCAGCCCTTGAGTTCTCTGTCCACATGATGGTTCCCTTCTCAGCTGCCTTAAGGGATCCATACAGAGGTTTGACCAGTAGTACATAATCTGGTATCAATAAGCAGCACCATCCTAGCATTCCCAGGAAGGCTTGCATCTCTCTCACAGTGTGGGGCTCTGGAAGATAACGGATGTCTTCTTTCTGTTCTCTGCTAAGTTGTTGATGTCTGCGCAAGATTTCTATCCCCAAGCAGACTACTGTTTTCCTGGCAACCTGTGCTTTCTCTTTCAAGACTCTATACCCACTTAGTTCCAGAAAGTTCAGAAGACTTACTGTGAGTTGGATGCAGTCACCTCGTGTTCTAGCTGCAATTCAGATATCATCAACATATTAAAGAATAACCCCTCCTGGTTCTTGTCTTCTCCAGTCCTCCAGGTCCTTTGCCAGCTGGTTTCCGAATATTGTTGGGATGTTTTTGAATCCCTGGGGTAAAACCATCTAGGTGAGCTGGGTTTTCCTCCCTGTCTCAGGATTATCTCACTCAAAAGCAAAGAGTTCTTGGCTATTCTTATGCACCGGAATACAGGAAAAGGCAAATACAGGAAAATCCTTGAGATTTAAACAGTGAACACCCTTAATCATCTGTCAGCATGGTCAAAAGAATTTAGGCGTTTGCTACAACTGGGTATATATCTTCTGTTATTTTGTTAATTTCTCTTAAATCCTGCACTAATCAATAACTCTTACCATCAGCCTTCTTTAACGGAAGGATGGACATGTTGTATCTGGATTCATATTCCACTAATAAATTTAATGAATTTCTCAGTTATAGATTCCAATCCCCTATGGCCTTCTAACTTCAAAGGATATTGTTTCTGCCTTACTAGTGTAGCCCCTAATTTGAGTGTAATACTCACAGGCTCAGCTCTTTTGCATGTCCCAGGAAAATCATTGGCCCACACTATTGGAATGACAACATCTTCAACTTCTTTGGGAATTTTGCCATAATTCTCCTGTATGAAAATAACAGCTGCTTTGACAAATTTAATTTTAGGAATTTTAACTTTCACTCCCACCTTCTTTGGAAAATGTGATTTCTGCTTCTAATTTCTACAATAAATCTCTACCTAATAATGGCTTTGGGGAGTTTGGCATATAAAGGAATTGGTGAGCCACCCAGTGTTTTCCTAACTTAAATTTTAAAGGCCAGAAGAAAGGCCTTGTTTCACCGACCTTGTGGAGGCCCTGTGGCACCAATCACATTTATATTATCTTGACTCAGTTTCCCTTTTAAAGTATTTAACACAGAATATGTTCCCCCATATTTACCAGAAATTAAACGTCCTCTTTCCCCAGCTTAGCTATAACCAAAGGTTCTGCTGGGCGGGATAGTCCTTTCAGTCCCTATCAGTTCCCATTCACAGCTAATTCAAGTACTGCTGATATCCTTTTCACCCATATCAGGTACTTGTTCTTCCAGTCTCCCTTTTTCTTGCAAACAGCCCATTGATCTTTGTCTAGAGGAGGAGTACTCCTTTTCAATACATTAGATGACTTTTCCTGATCACCCCTTCTATTCTGCTATCCCTGTCTATCCCTGTCTGTTGAATCTCTATTTTGATATACCTTCCAGGCTGTATTCAACAATTTACCAAGATGTCATGCATCTCACCCATCTTTGACAGCTTATTCTTTATGTCACCTGCAGACTGGCCTATAAACAAATAAGCCAGGTGGGTTTGCTCTGCAAGTGCCTTGAGGTCCAGATTTGTGTATTTTCGTGCAGCCTCTTTAAGCCTGTTCAATAAATCTGTAGGGGTTTTATTTCTGGTTTTTTGTGCCTTCATATAATTTGGACCAATTCACTGCTTTAGGAATGGCATGTTTTAGGCCAAGTACTATCCAATTCTAATGACATTTTAACTTTGCCATTTGTTCTGCCACATAAGGGTCCCACCCTTGGTCAGTTAAAGGGAAAAATATCGTTAGCTGGCCCTTGAAGATTTCCAGCTGTAATTAGAGTCTCTGTAGCAGATATAACAGCCTTATCAACCATCTCTTTTTCTATTTCATCTAATAATGTGTCTAGCATTACATTCAGATCACTCCTGAAATGAATAGGGCAGGAGATTTTGCTCCTTTTGATGCCTTTATTAGGATCAGCTTGGGTGGGGGCCCGACAGGTCGCACACATGCCACCGCTGCTCCCAGGGGTGGCACAGAGGAGGAGGAGGTGTGCAGCTCTGTCCGCTGGTGTGCAGGCAGAGCCGGGGCTTCCGTCCTCGCGAGAGCACCAGGAGGCCTCCCAAAAAGTATTACTGGTTTCTGTTGGCATTGCCAATATTTAGAAATTCCTTTAATTCCCTAAAAGGGGTTTACTCCCTTTTCAGCACATTCATAGAGTCCATATGCTTCATGGTATATGCACTTTTTCCCTTCTTTCTTTTCAATGCACCAAAATCTATTCGGATCCCAAGGGATCCACCCGGTAACAGAGTTCTTTACTGTCAGATATCTCTTACAAGACATTCTTCCTACCTGGGTACCGTATCCCCTTTCTCTTCTTGAAATACATTCTTCTCCTATTATTCTTGCTTTTAGATCCCATTGTTCCTTCCCCCTTACCTCTGTGGCACTAGATTTTGGGTTATTCTGCATCCATTTTAAAATCTCTAATGGTCCTAAGCTAATCCCCTCCCATGGCCAAATTTCAGTCATCTGGATGTTTCCACAGACCCGACAATTAGTCAGATTTAGTTTGTGACTGATTCTTTCTACTAGGTCTATGAATAAATTCTTACCTCAGGGTATCTCCAAATCATCTTGTTTTCTTATTGGTTTCACTGTCTCTTTTTCTTTGACTAAATCTACTAGGCCTGCTTCAGTGGCATCACACTCAAAACGCAACCAGGCTTCTCCTACGGGGCATTCCCCCAGGAGTCACTGCCTAAAAGTGGCAGTATTATGGGCCATCCAATACACTTTCCCATCCTCTCGACAGGGGATTAATTGGGAGAGGTTAACACAATTGGGATTTAAATTGGTATGGACTCTCAACAAGGAACTTACTTCTTCCTGCTCATAGAGGGGTTGGTAGCACTTACTGCACGGCTCTCCTGGGCTCCCCAGAGCACCACCAGCAATTAGAGCCATCACTACCACCCTTCCCAGGAGTCTGGTATGGGTCATCTTGCACGCTCTATGCACCTAGCCTTGCCTCCTGGGAACTTTATTGAGAAGGAGCGAGTCCTTTCTACTCCTCTTTGGCTAACCCTCTCCACTCTTTCCTTACTAATTTAGTTTCTGCTAGGGGAGTGCTCTGCCAGAGATCAGCCTGGGGTTTCAGGTACTAAGTCTGGAGCATTTAACGGGAACTGCTTATTAATCTTCTTACTCAAAAACAATCTTTAACTTCTTACAAACCTTTTGAACACAGAACTGTTTTAAAACACTTCAAGGTATATTGCCATTCTAAAACAGAACTTTTGTCTTATCAGTTTATCAGCTTTTACTGTTCTCAGTCTCTTTTGCTCTTCTTTCTAATGGTCAGTTTCAAGTCTTTTGGTCCTTTTATTATGGCATACTCAGGAGGGTCAGTGGGTGATATCATTGAATCTGGTCTGATATCCGGGGGTGAGACTGGTCCTTTAACCCTGGTGATGTGTGTCCAACCCCTCTCTCTGGTCTGCACAGCAGTGTTGGTGGTGAGGAGTACCCGGAAGAGGCCTTCAAATTTAGGCATTTGTGGTCCAATGTTCCAGGATTTTATCAATACCCAGTCTCCGGGACTGATGTTATGCACTTTAGTATCGAGGGGGGGAAGTTTGGAGGAGGTATCCTCTCTTTCTAAGGCCTTCTAGGGTTCTCCCTATGGCCTCTAAATATCTTCTAGTAGCTTCTTCTCCTTCTAAATAGTCTCCTGTGCTGTAAGGTGTTAACAAGAATGGAAGTCCGAACATCATCTCATAGGGTGAAATCCCCATATCAGACCGAGGTCTCGTTCTGATGCGCAAAAGTGCTAGGGGTAAACACTTGAGCCAATTCATTTTTGTTTCTGCAATCAATTTGGTCAATACATTTTTAAGAGTTTTGTTCATCCTTTCTACTCTCCCGGAACTCTGGGGGTGCCATGGAGTGTGCAATCTCCATTCCATTCCTAGAACTTCAATTACATTTTGCAATGCCTGGGCAACAAAGTGCGGACCTTGGTCTGAGTCTGTGCTGTTTACCAATCCATATCTGGGAATGATGTTCTCCAAGATTATTTTTGCCACAACTTGTGCTGTCTCTTTTTTTGTCGGGAAGGCTTCCACCCAATGGGTGAGATGATCTACTATGACAAGTAAGTGCTTGTATCCCTGCACCAGGGGCATTTAGGTGAAATCTCTTTGTATGCTTTGAAAGGGTCTTAGGGCCAACTCCCTCCCTCCGAGTACAGTATTCCTCATTACTTTCTGGCTTACCTTCTGACAAATTAGACACCCTTTGGTAATTGCTTTGGCTAGGTCATTTATATACCCCTATGCACAGGTTATTTCTTAGAAAACGGTCACATAATCCTTGAACTCCCCAGTGGGTTAATTTGTGTAGCTCTGTTATTACCTTCCGAGCTAGTGCTTTGTTTAAAAACACCCGTCTATCCAGTGTCAGCCACTCCCCCCGTTCCCCTTGATGTAACTTTAGGTCTTTTATTGCTTCCAATTCTTTCTCACTGAATATGGGTTCTTCTCTTCTTTCCTCTCCCCCA
>VXBC01009142.1:286793-374290 GCA_013399945.1 Ploceus nigricollis | reverse complement strand
TCTGGAGGCACCTGTGAGGAGAGGGGAACTCGTGTGCCAGCAGAGGAAAGCGCCCACGGCAAGCTGCTGTGCATGGAGACTGAGGAGGCTTCAAAGCCCCTTCTACACTTCAAGGCAGAGGAGCTGGAGGAGTTGGAGGAAGACATTCTCTTCTCCCTCCATGAAGAAAGCATCTTGGTGCCACTCAGCCTTTCCACCTTGACCAGAGATGGCACAGGAGAGACCGAAAACTACTCACAGCTCGTGCCTCCTGACCTATTTGCAGAGCTGTGGTCTCTCTTTAACAACAAGGACATGCCGTGCTGGGACACTCGTGTAAATGAGTTACTGGCAAAGTGGGAGGAAGAGGAGCTCCCTGACAGAGATGCTGCAGGAGAGGGGGACAGCGAGCCAGAGTGCGCATTGTGTCCCCTCCTGCAAGACAAAGAAACAGAGCCAGCAGCTTCTCCTCTGGACAGTGATCCTTGTAGTGAGGGGCACAGTGAGCCTCTCCCTATGGCACTGCCCAAAGACCCGAAGACGTCAGCTTGCACCTTGCCTGCCAGTCCCACGGAGGAGCCCAATGCAGCATGCATGGAGGCTGGCTGTTCCCAGGCCAGTCTTGCCCAGGAAAATCCCTGTGGGCCTGTGGTGCCAGCAGGGGCTTGCCCAGTGCCTTCCCAGCCCCTGGCATGCAGTGTTCCTTCCTCCCCCACTGACATGACCACTGTCCCACAGCCCCCGGCCCCACGGCGATGGCGCTCCATCGTCAAGATGGCCCGGCGGGCACTGAGGCGGCTTTTCTCCTTCAGCTGCCTCAGGGGGCAGCCAGAGGAGTGAGCCCAGCTGCCAGCAGCAGGCACGTCCCAAGAGATGGCCGCTCACCCTCAGGCCATGTGGCTCTCAGAGGCAATGGCACAGGGAGGCTCAGGCTCGTAGTGGGTGCAGATCGATGGACAGATGCATGGATGGATGGTGTCTAAGCCAACCAGTTGCCACAGGTAGGTCCTGCTGCTGATCCCAGCCCACCACCCCTCAAGCCAACTACAAGTCAGCCTGGTTGAGGAGAGCCAGCTAAGGAAGGGTGGTAGTGCTGCCTTGTTGATCCCAGAGAAGCTGACTTTAGGCCCCTGCTGCAGTGTGGGAGCACATTCCCACCCTATGCCCTAGCCACATTAGGAATTGAGAAATGCTCCTTCGTCCTCAGCATTGTAGGCAAAGGAAGGCATGCCCATCCTCCATTCGTGTGGCACCTCCTTGGATCCCCACAACATGGACTGGAGAAAAGGGCTAACCCTGGAAGACTGATCCGGGGCCCCCACCTCGGCCTCCATAGAAGCCACTGGGACCCGTCACTACTGAGAAGCACGGGGTGAGGAACGACCGACGGGATGCTGCTGGAGCCAAGCGTGGCATCTGTCTTCTTCTTGAAGTCTCCATCCCCGCCCCCTCCTTCTCCCTCATTCTTCCAGCCTCTCTCCTTCTCATCCTTCTCTTTTCTATGTTATTGTTAAATAAAATCTCTGTTGTTGGCTTTGGTAAATGTTCTCATTGGCACCTTAATTCACACAGAAGCATCTCTCACTAATTGTGTCTTAACAGGGGCACATATCTGCACACAGCACAAGAGCTGTGGCCTCCCCAGTGCCCAGGACAGAGGGACAATCACCGCCCTGGTCCTGCTGGCCACACTATTGCTGACAGAGACGACCAGGACACCTTCTTGCCCATGGCCTTCTTGCCCATGTTTCTTGCCCCACAAACAAGGCACATGCTGGCTCCTGTTTGTTTTACCACCACTCTGCCCCCAGCCTTGAGCACCACAGGGGTTTTTCATAACCCAAGGACAAGACCCAATCCTTTTTCTTATTGAACCTTGTTCCACTGACCTTACACCATCAATCCAGCCTTTCCACATCCCTCTGCAGAGCCCATCTACCCTCTGGCACATTGACATTCCCACTCAACTTGGTGCAAACTGTGAGCTTGCTGAATGTACCCTCAGTCACCTCATCTGGATAAAGAAAGATATTAATCAGGACTAGACCCAGTACTGAGCCCTGAGCCCCAGTAGTGATTGTCTGCCAGCTGGATTTAACTCCAGTCACCATCTCTCTCTTTCCTAGCCATCAAGTCATTTTTGAACCCAATGAAGAGCGCATCCATTAGAGTCTTCAGAAGCCAGATTCTCCAGGAGAATGCTGTGGGAAATGGTGTCAAAGGCTTTACTAAACTCCAGTTAGATACATCTACAACTTTTGCCTCATCCACTTTAGCAGGTCACCTTGCAAAAGGAAGAGATCTAGTTTGGTCAGGCAGGACCTGCCTTTCATGTAGTCATTCTGACTGATACCCTGGTTGTCCTGTATGTGCTGCAAGATCACAGTCAGGATGATCTGCTCCATGACCTTCCCTGACACTGAGGTCTGGTGACAGGCCTGGAGCTCTCCAGAGCCTCCTTCCAGCCTAGGCACACTGTGGCACACAAACCTGTGAGAACCAAGAATTAAGTACTTGGGTCTATGTCTATGCCAGCAAATTACACAGAGTCAGGAACTGTCCTTTGTCTCTGAAACTCAATTGCGTACCTTGTTAGATTGTTGGCATTTTTCCTGGTGTTCTTTTAGCCAACCAGCACTGTCCCAAATTGTTCCTTATCACAGCTCAATAATTAGCACAGGCAAGCCACCATTCTTAATAAACAGTTTCCATGCAGCTACACTTTACTGGAGGGTGAGAGAGTGAGATGATTTGGATGTGTTAGAGTAGTCTTTTCCATGCCAAGGTGTCCCAGTGACAGAGAACCATCCTAAACAAGCATAATTTGTTAGTATAAATTAAGTTTATGCATCCTGATTCTCACATGTTTACCCTAAGCAAAATATCATCTGAATGTTCTATTCCAAGCTTTGCTGTTGCTATCCAAAAACATCTCAGGAAGACTAGATCTTAGATGAGAAGGAGTTAAGTGATGAGATGAACCCTGATTTTGAAAGCAGGAGCTTTGTCTGCAAAAACAAAGTGCAAACTCATGACTGGTAAGAACATGCTGGTGACTTACTGACTGTTCTTTTATCAATGCAGCTTTATTTTCTCTATTTTTAAATTACTGGTTTTTGCATTGTTTCAAAAGGAAGGTGCTGGTCATGTTAGAGCTCTGCCCTGGTATTAAGAGCTGGCTACCATTGGTTCATTAAACTGTGCCACTTCAGAATGCCAGTAAAGTAGCAATGGATGGAGCCTCTGCAGCTGGGATGATGTGATTCTGCCATGGAGCAGCTGTAAACGTCGTACCAGCAGTTGTGCCTGTGCTGGTGGTTTGTACTGGGGCAGCCATGCCAAGGACTGTAATGTGGGAAAACCAGCAGCACAATGGAACTTCAGATGTGTCATTCTTATCAGATTGTTGTTCGTTCTGCTCTGGTGCACTGGCTCAGAGCTCAATATTAATCTCTCACTCTTGATGTGAGTTCATGATATTAGTTTGCTGTGTAAATATGCAGCATGTATGGAAGAATGAGGAAAATGAGCTGTTAACCTTATCCTGGTCTAGGTATCAATGGGATCCTTTGAAAACCCTTTTACTTTGAGGGCATTTTTGCTAGGTGGTACCTCCAAGTATGTTTCCAGTACAGAATTATTTTCTTCAGTTTTTCACAAACCCTGAAGCACTGTTTCTAAGCTGAAAGACATCAAGTCTCTCTGATCCTTCCAAGTCTTCTCCAGAATTATGTATTTCCTCCTTTGCAGAGCTTATGTGTTGTCCCAGCAGTTTTATTTCCTAGTGAGGTTTTTTCTTAGATGTCTGATATCCACAGAAGTATTTGAAATCATTAAACTCAGAAACTGAATTACTTGTATGAGTGGAGTATTCAGAAACTGCAGATGTCCCTTCTGAATTAACTTAGCTGGGGACAAATTTTACTGTTTCCTTTCTCCACCTGCTCTTTCTAAGTGCAGTAAGTCCAGACTCACAGACTTGCTTGGAACATGTTCTGCTTAAATGTCACAGCCAATAATAAATCAAAATGAAAATGTTACATAAATAGGCCAGAATAAAGCTGGCTTTGCATGCTGCCAGCCTACCTGAGGGAGGTCTGGTTATTCTTAACAATAGCATTCATTTTAACTTATAATTTAACAACCTTGCATATTAAGAAGAGAGATATACAAGTATGATAACATCAAAAGAGGTTAGGAAAACTTTATGGTAACTTTTTCTGTCAGAACACACTGTGACTTGAAATGCTTTGCAGATTGGGTTTTTCAGGTTCTTTCTCAGGAATTCTCTTTTAGAAAAAAACCCAGGAGAAAATTTCTGACCTTTTGACTTTTTTCAGAATCAAATATTTAAATTTTGCTCTCAATGCATTATTTTGATGTGTATTCTCAGCAGAGTGGGAGCTGTGGTGTTAACCTTCATCATAGCATTAATCTCCTGCCATTGCATCTTCTGACCACAGAGTCTCATTGAAGGACAGTCTGAGAAACAAACCTGGTGCTCCTCCAGAGAGTGAAGAAGTGCTTCACAGAGGTGAAGGGTAAGTTACAGGCCTCTGTGATGATTACCAAAGTTCAGTGTGCAGGATCTTTCCTTTCATCAGTGTAGAGATCTGGCAGGAGGTGGCTTATCCCGCCGTAAAACCCACAGCCAAGTCAGCTGAGTGCCTTGACAGTCCTCCACATTTCCTGCACGTGGTCAAAGACACAGCTCCATTACCTCTATTACTTCCATTTTTGGTGGATCATTGTAGACATACCTTCATTTCTGATGATGGACTAAGGGCCCTTGATGTTCCCAGTGGAGCATTAAGGGGAACTCAAATAATGCCCCAGGAAGGTTAGGCTGGCAGCCTGCTAGTTAGATGATTCATCTGACCTAACATTAGGTGTCTGCCTCTTGCCTGGGCTTTTATTATAGTCAGTGGTGACCTGATCAGTATAGTCCATGGAGATTAGTGCATGATTCATCCTAACAAATGCAGCTATCTCACTGAGGGTGAGATGAATCATGCCGCAAACTATAGTAGCTCTACTAATTCTTTGCTGGCTGAAAAGGCATCCCAGAGTGGCTTGCTTAGAAATAAAAACCTAACTCTATAAATTTTCTCATTTAGCTACACAAATTCCACTTCATACATCTTAAGGGCTCTCAACACTTCTGAAATAACTTTGACACCTGCATTTGAATACCTGAATTAGAAACGTCCATGTTTCAGTAACCATACTTGAGAATTGTGCTAAAATCATGGTGTCCTTAGTAATGCTAAATTACAATAATAGGAGGACAATAAATCCTAGCTCTTCCTGATGCCCTATACTGAGGTGTATTGTAATACATTCCAAGGGATGTGAGAGGTCTTTGTCTTAAAGAAGCATCAAAGATATTATGGAAATTATTTAAATGATTCAGCTTGAATACACACAGCAGATAAGCAGATCTAGGTGATTCACTTACTTCCCCTCTGGTGTGTTCTAAGCACCTGGGAGTGAAAAACTTACTTGGTTGAGATATTTTTCATGGAGGAGAACAAAGGAGCTCAGGCAACTTCATCTTGTCTCTCACTGCACTGTTCTGTGGGATTGACACCATCTTTCTGACAAACTCAGAGGGAGTTGACTTCAATAAAACCCAGATTTTATCCCAGAAGGATAAAGCTGGAAAACTTACACAGCTTTGAGCTGTGATTACAAAATCCGTAATATTAGCACTTGGAGTTTTCAGTTAGGGTCTAACTTTTGGGATCAAATTAAACTACATATAATACATATTCTGATAAAAACAAATGAAGAATAATCTGTCCAGATGTATAATAATACTTCCCATATATTCCCTTTTTTAAACTGCAGCAAGGACAGTCAATACAGTTTCCCACAGAGTTAATCATGCCTTGGGTATCATATTATCCAAAGACTGTGGATGGAATAAAATTTCACTAAAGCTAAATACTTATTTAAAGCATAACAGTACCAGTAGAAGTTATCAGGGCATTGTCAATAAAGGAATAACTGGAGTTTGAAAGCAAAATAAAATTGAAATAAATTAAAATTCTTTCTTGAATAAGAAAGACTCTGGAAAATCATGGAATCATAGAATGATTTGGAATGGAAGGAACCTTCAAGATCATCTAGTTCCAAGCCTTTGCCATGGGCAGAGATACCTTCACTAGACTCAGAACCCCATTCAATCTGGCCTTGACAACTCCAGGGCTGGAGAGCTTTTAATGATGCCTGAAATCATTAACAATGTCTCAGAGTAAGGAAAGCCATCTCCCTTGTTTATGTTCTGGATGTGGCCTCTAGATGTTACTGAAAGCAGAACACTGTGAAATTTTAAGAAGGTCCTTATGTCAGGGCTTGAAAGAGTACCCTGGAGACACTGGTTGTATTGCGTCATAGTTCTCCTTTCTGGTACGTCTAAGAGAAACATCTGCAATGCCCCCCTGGCACTGCAGATTTAATGCCAACACAGTACAATTTAATCATGTGCTGTAGCAGGTGTTTAGCAGACTACTCAGGACATCAGCAGAGACCAGAGCTGTTGTCTCGGGGAATGAACAAAGTGATGTGAGAAGCTGTTCCATTGTTCCCAGCAATGGTGTCAATTCCTTGGTGCCCTCCACACATGCACATAGTGCCGCAAGAATATAATGAGGCATTCTGTGCTGGAAGGACACATCTGGGAGTCCCTGAAGAAATCTAAATGTGTTTCTTTTACCTTTGTAATGTCCTGTCCTCTCACGGTGACCTAGAAAAAGTCTTCTAGGACACATGAGTCTCCACTATCATTGTTGCCTTACCTTTCCTTATTTTCCTTTTTGGAAAGTAACCTATTATCTTGCACATAAAAATATTCTGGAAAGGTTTTATGAGAAATTAACCCTAATTATACTTTTCATTCTCTTTCAGGGAATAACCCAGAAGCTTGAAAGCCATTTCATTATATAGTTGTAAATGAGCCACTCTAGGCTGTAAAAAGGTCATGCATATCTATCTATCTATCTATCTATCTATCTATCTATCTATCTACCTACCTACCTACCTACCTATACTTGAATTGCTTTTATTTATTAAATATTCCTAATGTAATGAAAGGAAGTGTATAATTTTTTTTATCCATAGCGTGGATTTTCTAGGGAAAGGAGAATGCTACCAGAACATGGTACAGTACCTATATGCCAGAGTACATCTATCATAGAAATCAGCACTAGCAAAGAATAATCCAAAAAGGAAGTAATTCCATGTTTATAACTGAAAGAACTGAGCATTTTTTAACCCCTTCCTTTTATTAATTATCATCTATGAAAATAAGGCTAGAGGTTTTGTTTTCTGTATTTTACAGTCTATATTTCACCTAGATGGAGCCATTTGTGGCTCAATAACTGCACATGGAGACAGCTAAACCCTTTATTCCTGTTTAGACCTTTCCTAATGGATGGATTTTCTGCTACAGATGCCTGGAAGACTCAATGAGGTAACAACAATTAGGTGAACTGAGCCTTGTCGCCCTGTCTTCTAAACCTTCTGATGTTTACATTTTTGTAATGGAGATTCTCACACACTTTTCATGTAAATACTAATTGTTTTACACTCTTTTCTAGAAGACGAAAAATTTAATAGACTATTCATTTTTTAGAAGACAAAACAACACAGCCTTATTCACAGTTCTTTGCTGGTGAATATCTAATTTCTATGGCACAGGATGGGACATTTCTGTAACACATTAGAAATGAAATTGCTCCTCTAAGAGGAGCAAAGAAGTTGTTTTTCTGATTAGCATAAAGTCATCTTATTAGAGATGAAATATGGGTTCAGAACATTGGTCTAAATTTGTCAGAACATGATTTTGCATTTGGGCTTAGTTTAATAAAGCTATTTTGTGGGGAAAAATATTTTCTGAAACATAAATAAATCTGGATACCTCAGGAATGTTTCATATTGAACCATCTCTCAAGAAAAATCATGCAAGGAATTGAGACCAGGTTTAAAATGTGAGCAAAATTGCTCTCTGAACATACAGCCAACACAGAGGAATCTGAGAGGAATCTTCACATGATGCTTACAGTCCTAAAAGATAAGGGACTGTTGTGCAGCATGCACAACAGGGATGTTTCATTTCAGGAAAGCTTTTCCCCATTCCTTTAGACCCTATTCCTTTAACCCCTATTCCTTTTAGACTGATTATGATTTTGTTGAACGTGGAACTCGCAAGATCTGCTTTCTCCCTTAACAAATAACAAAGCAACTGGTTTTTTTTTTTTTTTTCCTCATCCGGAAGTTTTAAAGAACTAAACTAAAGGATTGGTGATTTCTCTCAGTTCTACCTAGGAATTGTTATTAAGGTGCATTGGCAGTGCTGTGAAGGAGGAGCATAAGCAGCTCCTGCCCAGCCTTTGTGTGACAGGTAACTGCAGCTGCTCTGTGATTTATAGACTTAGTAAGGATGATCTTAGCAGTCCCAGAATTAGGATGAGACAGATTGCTGCATCTGAAGATATAATGTATGATGTTGCATTAAAGCTGTTACCAATAGAATCTTAAACTTGGTATAATTTCTATAGACCTGTGTAGCTGCTTACTGAAGGCAAGTAAGTCATTAACATGCAAAAACATTTCTTTAGAGAATATTTGCTTCTGAACACAATATGGAGCACAGAACCTTTGGATGAGCTCCAAGCTGTCAGTAGTAGAGTTGAGTGAATGTTTCAGATCAAGCGATGTGACTAATGAATTTTTCTTTCTGCTTATAAAGTGTCTTCAGACATATCAGTATATCTTGAGACTGATTTGTCTCCACTCAGCTTGTGGAAGGGGAAAAAAACACCCCGCAGAACAAAAAAAAAATCCTTAAGTCTATAGTTTGATCTAGAGAAATCTTTTTGAGAATACACATTATTCCACTCCCAGAGACTAGTGCAAAAGAAGAATTATTTTAATTGAAGAAAACAAAAACTAGATGTTTCATCTAAACAGAAAGCTGCTCTGGGGAGACTTGGTGGTGTTTATAAGGGTGTATGGAAGAAAATACTCTGTTGGGTCTGTCTTTACTTGTTAAGAGATGTTGGGTTAAAATCTGTGTAGGAAGGTGATGTGAGCACTCCTGATGAAAAATTGCATTTCTAGATTTCTTTTGGAGGTTTTTTTTCTCTGTCTGCAGTGATGAGGCAGTTATCACTCTGAAGGAGATCTTTGAGACTGGTGAAACAGCAAGGGTCTGTGGAGATCCACACCGAGGGACCTCTAAGTATTTGGATGCTTTGATCTTTGGTCATTGGCACTTGGTTTAGCGTGACCATGGTGGTGCTAGCCTAATGGTTGAACTCAATGGCCTTAGAGATCTTTTCCAACCTGACAATTCTATGATTCTATCCATAAAATACCAGATCAGGAAGACAAAATCAAAGAGTTTTGCAAAGGATACTCTGAGATGGTTGGGTTCGGCTACAACTCATCTGGGAATCCAGAGATGTTCAGATGAACACCTCAAGCTTCAGATCATATTTCCTGATATGATCTACTTAAATCTGGGAGGTTTCTCACCATTCCTCGCTAGCTGTGGTGAGGACAGAACTGGTCCCCATACAGATATAACTCCCCCTGCACTCAGCACTTTCCTGTCACTGGATTGCTGGAAAAAGGCATAATAAATGACCTTGGTGATGGGTGGTAATGCAGTCAGTGGGATTTACCAGCAACCCCCCTGAAGATTTGCTGCCTCTTTATGCTTTTCTGATCTACTTTTCCCTTTCTCCTCTCACTCCTTTGTCAGTTCAGAGTTTAAACTGGCTGAAGGAAGGCTTAGCTCTGTGCATACAAGATTCCTCCTGAAATGGATATTCTGGCTTCCCACAAGGCCTCCAAGTGTCTGCATCCCAGCAGTAATACAGGCATAAAGTCAGCTGAGCTATCTCCATACTACTGTCCATGGATTTCTGCCAGCAGATTTGTGGCTCATTATTCAATGCCTCATGTACTGGGTCAAAAATAGAAGGAATGTTTTGGGTTATAGGGGTGATCTCTAGTGGTTTGGGAAGTCCCTTTTCCTTAAGAGACCAAGGAAAAAACAACTCTGGAAACACAAAATGAATTTTTTTAATGGTAGAAGCACTGCTGTCTGTATGCTTAAGGAAGAACTAATCTCTTACTAAGCTGTTTTTTTCCCCTCATCAATTCATGTTTAGTTAACAGTGTTTAAACTGCATCATTATAATCCTTTCCTCTAATAAATGCTTCAGCCTTTCAACTAAAGCAAGGTGGTTTATGTATGTGTACACTGCAGAGCCAATCTGCAGTGCCTCGTGGCAGTGTTTGCAGAGGATGTAGTAGGAGTTTAGTGCCATCTCTGGGGAGTTGGACTGCTATTATTTACAGTCACGTGAGTGTAAGTCCCTGCATATCATTTCTGAAATGTCACCCTGATACGGTACATAGCGAAGTGTGAAATTCTGTGCATGTTTGTGCCACCAGATTTTGGCATGAATTTGGAATTTGAAGAGCAGAAACTGGTCCCACTAAATAATATGAACCTTGTGGAATCATGCCAGCTGCTTCCTGCTAATGTGACCTTTTCTTCCATGTTTCTCTTTCCCTGTCTGGCTGATGGATAGGATGATTTTAAGAGACTTTAGTACATGATAGGGCTGCCACGTTTGGATCCACATCCAATTATTTCCAAAGGTCAGAGGCACTTGCACTGGGCATTCTTGTTTGCATTCCTTCTCTAAATTTCTAGGAATACTGGTGACAAAAATAAGGTAGAGCATAATTCTACTGAATAGATGAACCCTTGACTAGATATCACTGCTATCTTTCTTATTATAACATATATTTTAAAAGAAACCAATTTATTCCTTACCTGCCTGCTCGTACGTCTTTTTGTACCTTCATATTCCAGCATTGAGCTTCCCTGGAGACAGAACTGAATAAGAGAGATTGCTGGATGGATTCAGTCTGGCAGCTCCTGTGTTAATATTGGTCTTAACTTCAGGCAAACAATATTGGCAAACAATAAATAAATGAATGAAAAACCAAAACATGCTGGGGTTTTTATTTTTTGACATGGCAGAAGAATGAAAAACAGAATGGAGACAGCTTAGGTCTCCTACCTTGTTCTATCTGTCCTGAGATAGAAAGAAACCCATTTAAACTTTTTGAGATCAATATCCATGAAAAACTTATGACTAAATAAATCAAAATGAGAAAATCATTGACTAAAGTCATATTCTGGCTATCTAGACATTAAAATGTGCGTTTACATTTTGTCAGCCACTATTTTTTTTATCCCCATATGCTTCAAATTTAAAGATTCTGTAGCTTCTCTGAATTATTTTTACATTTATCTTTCTGTGGATCCAGATATTTGCTTTTGGTTAGAAGGAACAAAATTCCTGAGGACTACAATCTTTTAGATTCTGTGCAAGCTGTAAAGTTTCCCTGAAACCACTTTCATTAATTTTGCAGAAGTTGCAGCCTTAAGGCTTTAAAAAGTGCTAAGCAATCAGCAGTCACTCATTTGGGAGCCTAATTATGGAGTTAGGAAACAAATATGTCTTGGTCTATCACTTGCCTTGCATAATATGTGTTCTGGGACTTAACCCCACACCTGCTCGTACAGATGTGTAAATACTTCACACTGCTGCGTACCAACACAAAGATCTCTTTCCAAGTATGCCACTGAGTGACATGGGAAAGCATCTGCACCTTCACTCCATCAAAAGGAGTCTCCTGGTGGCTGAAACTGGTATTATGATTTCAGATGTCATCTGATGTATTTGAAGTGTCTCTGAGTAGCAAAATAATGACCTCTGTGATATGACTTGATATACATTCTCACATACATTGTGCAGGAAAAGTGCAAACATTGTCCTTTCAGATGTGGAATAAACAGAATTAAGCAAAGATGTGCTATTTTCTGAACTGTTTCTTTTTTTAGGAACATTTCTAACCTCTCTGCCAAACCAACTCATCTCAATTTTAGCAATAATTCAATTTTTTTTTCTCCCATGTTTTATTGACAACAGCAATAGACATTGGCTTTTGAAGGTAAGGCAGAATTACTTGGCATGGACTGGCATGGTTTGTCTGACAGAGGGTTTGGAAGAGGAGCTGAGTTCACCTAGGTGGACCAGGCAAGCCATGACCTTGGACTCATTTGATCCTCCTTCCATTTGTCATCCCTCAACTGAATTCCTGCCCCCTCAATTCTTCTTTTCCCTGTTTTCATAGCCTGAGGTGATGCTTGCTGCATAGTTTGAGATTTTGAGGCTTTTGGAGGAATGTAAATCAACCTTTTCCTTTTAAGTATGAGATGACACTGGTGAATAAGCACTGGCCAAGGGCCAAGCTCCCATCCAGCTACTGTCTCCCTCCCCCTCCTCAAGAGATCAGGTGGAAGTAATAGGATGGAAAATCTCTCAGTTTAAGACAAAGACAGGGAAATCACTTTCCAATTGCCACCATGGGCAAAACAGATTTGACTTGGGAAAGGTAGCTTAATCTATTATCACTTATAATAGATCCAGGTAATCAGAAACAAAAACTGAACACCTCCCTCCCACCTCCATTCCCCCTTCTTTCCCAGTTCCTTTCCCCTGAGGGTGCAGGGATGGGGCTGTAGTTGGTCCCTCACAGCCCCAGAGTGGGCTGGCCTGTGTCCCTGGTTACAGTCCTTCAGGGACAGCTGTTCCCAGTGGGGGTCTCCCCACTGTCTCCATATTCTGTGGCTCCAAGGATTTGCTGGCTCCAGCCTCCTCCTTTCACAGTGGAGTGTAACTGCTCCTCTCCAGGACAGTCATCCAGGTACATGAAGGAGCTCTACCTCCATATTCCTTTTAGATACTGAGTTCCTCTTTGCATTCATGCCCCATAACTCCTTCCAGAGTGAAAAACCCCACAAATGTCTCCTGCCAGTCTCTTTTCCTATGCATATTCATTCCCAACCCTTTCCTCTCCATGGGACTGAAGAGTCAGCTGTGAATGCTAAATTTCCCAAAAATGGTGCAATGCTTTCTGAATGACTCAAGCAGAGGCTTTGTCTGAGGTTGCTGGACACATGTGCATTGGAATTATTGCTAAGATTTATTAAGGACAAAGACCAAGGGTTTGAATTTAGGTAAACTCCTTTACAGTTGTGGAGCAAGTGGAATTGGTCCCCAGTCTATATGGTCAGAAACTGAGAATAAAGGCACTGCAATAAAATTTCCAGGTAGGGTTAAAAGGGTAGGAATCATGGATGCCAGAGTGGACAGGCCACTAAAACAAGGAACTTGATGGAATAGAGACATGGGAAGAGAAACAATTAAATTATATGGAAGAAAATGTGAAATCTGATCTGGGTGCATTGAGGGAAAACTCATCCCAAATATCCACTTGATAACAGAAAGGAAAAGCCTTAGGAAAATCTAAGCTGAAGCTAAAAAAATCTACAAAAACCTCCACAAGCAAGGAGATTTTCCTGGTACTCCCAACCTTGCTAATCTGGGAATTTGAGAGGGGATGTGTTTGTCTGGGAGGTGATGAGGAAGGATGGGGTAATGGAGAATGCCTCTGCCTCCAGCATCTTCAAGTGCTGTGTGCACACACTCATCTTCCACTCAATGCAATTTCATTTAGATTGTTGTCCCACTTCCCCACAACACAGGAGTTGTTTCCCCTGGAGAGACTCTCCCAGGTGACTCCCTGCTAAATTTTCCATATTGTAAGGGTCAAGCAATAATTATAAAGACGTATCAGGAGAAGCACTGACTTAGAGAAACAGCAAGGAAAAGATGTGATTCTTCTGGGAATTAAATTGTGAAGAACAGCTCAAAGAGGAAGATGAAAAAATAGATACCAAAACAGGAAATGTAAGCTTTGAAAAAGAAGTCAGAATTGCTGTTTTTAGAAGAAAACAGTCTATAGAACAGATTCTTCTCTGAACACAACTGATATTTACAATTAGAGTTGGTCAGAAGATAAGGCAGCTTAGCTTTTTAAAAAACAAAAATCTTGCAAATAATTGATCTGAAATGTTATTCAGGGTCAGATCCATCATTCCCCTTCCCTGCTGCTTTATATCTGGGACTTCCAGGCCTCCAGGCACCAAGGAAGACAACTTCACCTCAGCCAGAATCACATCACATAGTTGGTTTTTCTCCTGATATCTGATATGAATTAACATCCTTACTAGAAATTGCCAGTTTAAATCATCAATTACTAATGATTAAATTAGGCTAGGCCTAGTTAGCTATCTAAACATCCAACCCCTTTTGGAATTATGTTTATGATCTGTCTGATTAGGGAAGCATAGGAAAATGCCCTGCATCATTTTGTGGTGATGAGAAAAACGAAATGTTTGTGAAAAACTAAAAGCTTTTCATTGCATAGAAATGAAACAAAAGTCCATGTCAAGGACAGGTTGCTTTTATTTCTGTTTGAGAGAGCATGATGAAATAAAGCCCAAACAAAGCAAAACATCAACAGGGCTAGAATATTTGGGGGGGGAGGGGGCGGGGGGGGAGACATGAAAGGCTATTTTTTTTACTGACAAGCAATGTGAATGAAAAATGTTCATACTGTTCGAACTCTTCAAAACCAGTTCTATTTATAACTGGGGAGAGGCAAAGAAGATGCATTTAAATGTGGATGCAGGAAGTGTTCTCATTTCTGCAGTTTGTGAAGGCTCTGCCTGATTTCTCCAAAATGAAACATTAGGCAAGCAGGTAGGGTCTAATTCTTTACTAGCATAACCATTTTAGCAACACTGAAGTCACTGGACCTATGACACTTTATGCCAGTGGAGATTTGCTTCACAATACTCCAACACTCCTAACCTTTGGTGAGGAAGGAAGTACATCCTTCAGCAAGTTTATTGCAAACAGCCCAGCTGCTGTGTTGGGCAGTCCTTTTGTAATATCCATTCGTTAGCACTGTTGGGTGTATGTAAGTCAATCATTAAGTCCCCTCTCCTTGCTTGCAGCTCAGTTCCATTCAGCCTTCATCCATAAATGCAGTTTCTTTTATTCTTTTCTCTCAGGATATGCAATCATTTTAATGTCAAAGAAAATTATAGACATATTCCTTTGTTTGGCTGGATTAAGCATTTTTCTGGCACTAAATACAAGATGCTAAGTTACAGGATTTGAGCCTGCTGTGGTTTATATTGTTTTTCCTTGAGGGTAATTTCACAGCTCCATACATGTAACAGGAAGTAGACGTAGACGAACAGTATTTGACTGCAGAAAAATGTGAAATTGAGCTTTCATCTGAATTGTTATTTTAAATTAGATTTCAGTGATGCCTTCCACAGAATACTCCAGGTACTTCACATTGTTTTAGATTTCCAAGGTCAAAATTCAATCCATTCCCTAACAGATGATACTGTATCCAGAGTGTGTAAGACAGTATCAAAACTGTGCGAGACATCCCATCAAAGACACAGTAGCACAGTTTGTATGGCCTTATTTTGTGGTGTGACATCACCTGATAACTCTGATCTCTGTTAACAAGAGCTACATCAGGTGCTAAGGTCCTGTATTGCATTTTTAATCAATCATTCACTCCACAGAACAGCTTTTACTGACAAATAATTAATTTCTTTATCAGATTTGTCACTAATCTGTCTGACAACATTTGGACCAGAATCATATCTTGAAGTAACTAAGCACAGCTAAAACTGCTTCCAATTTGTTTTTGACTTAACCTTTCCCCTAGTCTAGTCTGCCTTCTCCAGCGATATGATTTTTGAAACACCCACAGCTGCAACTGAAGTGAGTAGATGAAATTCTGGCTTCCAGCTGCCAAGCTCTTACTGACCTCAGTCACAAAAGACCTACTGGCAGTCGTTCAGCACCTTTGAAAATCAGTGATTTAACAGCTGGGCAAAGGTCAGACCAGAAATCAATGCCAAAAAAAGGACTAGACCTCTGTAGGGTCTAACTCCCAGTGTGGCCCTGGAAGCACAAGGTGCTTTCTTGCCATGTACCATGTCACAGATTTTTCTGTCATTTCTAAGCCTTTTTCTCCTAGTACATGTTGGACTGGGGAAGAAACCTGACAATATCCTGATTAAGTTGCAAACATGCATCGGCTCCTTTACCCTGCAGTACAAGGGAATTTAAACATTCTGAGAAGAAAAATGTCTCCAGGCATGAGGCAGAAAAAAAGAGTAAGTTTTCAGAAACTCCAGCTGTAAAAGAAAAGTGAAAACCACAAGCTCTTCAGAGCATGAAAAGTTCAAGAGGGTAGGAGAACCAATGCCTTGAGATTTAAAGAAGGGCTGTGTTGGCTTAATAGAAACTTACCCCAGCTTTCTTACTACTTTGAGAGTGGGGAGCATTACATACAAAAGGAAAGAAAGTAGAAGTCTGGCTGCTTTGAAGGCTGTAAATTGTGCTTACCTACTGGGGAAAGAGGGAAAAGGGAGAGCCCGTTCACGAGAGTTGTCAGTGCATCTGAAAGTGAACTGCTGTTGGCTCTGGGAGGCCAGCAGGATTTTCTTGATATAGTTTAACAAGTAATTTTGCTAATTCAAAGGTTATATCCTTAGTGTATTTTTGACAAATATGAGGCTGCGACTGCAGAGACTGTTCCTTTGGTTTTATGGGGAAGGTTGTTGATGTGACAGCATAGAGAACAGATCTTTGTTTAGCAGGATGAAAAAGATGGAAAGCTGTAGAGAAAGCATGCCTGATCCAGATCCTATTTCTATCAGAACAAACACTGATTTAGTTCAGAATAACACCGGCATGAACACTTTCACTCTCAATATTTTTCACTACCTTCTGCCCACTTGGTGTTTGTGTTCTCTCTCTCCTTGCTGAGTACCCAAACAAAAGTGCAGTTAATACCTGCATTTGTGCACTCAATGTCCAAAGCCATCTCGGAGCAATGTGGTGCTTTATAGGATATTTTCCCTCTGAGGAACTCTTGGGTAATGAGATTCCCCACTACCTTCCATGAATAAAGTATATGGTAAGAGTATAGCAGACTGGTATCCAAGGTGCTCCAACATAAGAACTACTGGAAGGATTGCAGGAAGCTTTAATTTACTCTGTCATGCATCCTTCATCACTTCAAATTCTACAGTAGTGAAATATGATAAAAAGTGAACTCCTAAAAGCTAAGGTCCTATAAACTTTATCCTTTGAGCACAAGTCTTTTCAGATAAACATCGTGTTCTGCAGCCCCCACTTGTGCTGTGGGGTTCCTCCTGTGGACATCTGAGGCACATGTGGAATCAGAAAGATGTGACTGTGGTTAGGACTTGCACTACCAGCACTATACATGGATGAACTCACCCATCAGAGAGCTATCAAGATGCCTTCACCATTTCCATGACCCTGAAGACTTGGTGGTACCTTAGCAAAAGTAGAAAATAATGAATTCTGTAAGGTCTACTTATAAATTTGTAACTACTGAAACAGAAACCAGGTCTTGCTCTCTCTTGACAAGCTGGATATGTGCAAGTTACCTGTGCTTTGAGTCTATATTTAGTCATGATTTAATTCGCACATGGTGAGAAGGAATTTTTGGCATTTGCTCTGCGGGTTGGCAGACTGTCAAATAACTCTAGAATTCATTGAGACTAGAAGAGGCTCTGGGCTGACCTGTCACAAGTAAATGATTCTGTTTTCCTTAATCAGTCCACCAGAACTGGTACCTTGAGTATCCTTCATCTAATTTCTTGCATGCTGGAATCTGACAAATATAATAATGGTATTTTTCACTCATTTGCAATAGTGCTTTTCTTTCAATAGTATTAAAATGCTACTCAAATGCCAAACTTCTTTGTAAAAATATTCATATATCAGTTTTAGTAATATAACTAAATATTTAGTTATAGCTGTCTATCTCCCAGGGGTTTTGTGAAGTTTTTTTAATTGAGGTTTGAACTGTCATTATTTGTGAGATGAGATTATCTATCATTCATGAGCTTTCAACTGAATACCAGTTTGTTTGGAAGGGAGAATGCTGGCAAATCCTGAAAGTTTCGTGATTTCCAGCACACATAATTATTCCTCCAAATATTCACTCTGTATAGTTTGTTATTTATTACTAGCTGTTCATTATCCACAGTTTGACATTTTTTATATTCCTGTCTAAAAAACACAGTCACCCAGTCAGGAACCAGAAGTAACAGTACGTGACTTCTATGACCATTCACATATACAGGAACTTGCACAATCAAAGCAAACAGAGCATGAATAATGTGCAGACAAAATTTGTTTACATGAGCTATTCCATGAGTATTTATGAACTAGAAACACATTTGTAGAAATTAGGATCAGAGTTCAAGGAGAAAAGCAGAGCCAAAATTGCTGGAATTCAATTTCTACCCATAGTTTATGCTGGTGTTACAGATAGGTAAACTCTAAGTTCAGGTGAGTCACACAGAGTTGTGCAGCAAATTGGTGGGACCAGAAGGGAAATGGCAACCTGAGATCAACCCTGCATGGCAATGCTTCCCCTGTCTCCCATCAGGCTGCTGTGCTGTGACCCCTGCTAGGCTGAATTGCAGATCTGCAGCCATCTCCAACCTGACATTTGATTCACCTACATTCCACACTAGCAGTTTCCTCTGTGTTTCCCGTCACAGCATGGGAGATGATCCTTGTGCACCAAAGGCAGGATGACTGTGGGAGCAATCCATGCTATGGACTGCAGGAACTTCAAATCTGTCTCAGGATCAAGAAAGCCTTGTGGCTCAAACACTGTGTTTCCAGCTAGCAGTGGTCCAGGCTGTTGTAAAATACCCACTAGTTCATTGAACATGTCTGCCATAGTTTCCCAGAGCACCCAAATGGATGGATGTGAAAGTGGAGCTTTCCTCATTGCCTTTGTTTTTAGCATGTTGTCAGGTTTAACCCCAGATGGCAACTAAGCACTGTTAAGTGGATTCCTCACTCCCCTTCACCTGCAGTGTTACTGGGACGAAAATTGGAAAAAAAAAAGAAAAAAACCTCATGGGTTGAGATAAGAACAGTTTAATAATTGAAATAAAGGAAGGAGAAGGAGAAGAAGGAGAAGATGAAGGAGAAAACGAAGGAGAAGAAGAAGAAGAAGAAGAAGAAGAAGAAGAAAGAGAGAGTGGAATAAAACCCAAGACAAAAAAGTGATGCACAACAAATAAAAATTGTTTGCCACTCACTGACCACTGCCTGGCCTATCTATGAGCAGCAATTGTCCTCTCACGACCAGTTTATATACTGGGCATGACATTCTGTGCTGTGGAATATTCCTTTGTCCAGTTCAGGTCACCTCTCCTGGCCTTGCTCTCTCGGGGATTCTTGTGCACCTGCTCCCCAGCAGAGCATTAGACACTGCAAAGTCCTTGATTTAGAGAAAGAACTACTGAACAACAACCAAAACATCAGTTTGTTATCAACATTATTCTAATATTAAATCCAAAACACAGCACTGTACCAGGTGCTAACAGTAATATTAACTCAAGCCCAGTGAAATGAGAAAGTTGACTTTACTTTTTTGAAACCTATATGAAAGTACAGCTTTTGCATTTACAGATTTTCTATGCATTTTTACATAGCCAGAGGATCACAGGGGGATAAGACTGCTCTGTATTATTTCCTTGTAGAAAAGGCATCTTCTTACCCACAAAATCGAGCAGGGACTTAGATTAAAGGCAGACAAGAGCCTGAGAGCATAAGCAATGAATTAAATCCCCTTTTGTCTTTCATCTGGCAATAAAATCCTGCCTCGTGTTTAAAAACGCAAATGTTGCATATTTAAAAGCAAAGATTGTATGTGTTACACCGACCAGCTGCATAAATCCTAGTGGCCTTGGAAAATTAATGTTTTGTTTTAAGCACAGCTGAAGTTACTCATGTTATTTCACTCTATCAATAGCGAGTACATTAACATTATCTAGTGTCTGCAAGCACACTATTAATTTACCTTGTACTGTCCCAATAGAGGGAAAAAAATTGTTCGAGGCAATGAGGCGTATCCACTTCCACTCCTTGGGACTCCTTACCTCCAAATAATCAATATTAATGTGGTGAAGGGAGGGAAGAGAGGAAAAGGATTTTTTGACTGATTTATTAGCAAAAGCCACATCACAGTGGAACGAGAGTCTGAAGAAGATTCTTTACTAGACTGAACAGACACTAAATGGTTTATCAAGGGTGGAGTCACTGTCACAGTGTCCATGTGAAGTCAGGATTAATATGACATTTCCTAGACAGGAGGCTGACAGATATAACTTCCATTTCCAAAATGATACATTCTTGATTGCAGAAAAAAATCCAATATGTTCTTGAAAATACTTGCTCACTCCAGCATCACCTTTTTTTTTCCCATTAAGGAAAAGGTTTTCTTACAGACAAGCAGGTTGTTTTCTCTGATGAGAACTTCTTTTTGCCTACAGTTCAGATGAACAGCACAACACACAGTTCTTAACAATATGTTGACAACTCCCTGGCAAAGTACAATTGGCAG
Source organism: Ploceus nigricollis (assembly GCA_013399945.1). Lineage (NCBI taxonomy): Eukaryota > Metazoa > Chordata > Aves > Passeriformes > Ploceidae > Ploceus > Ploceus nigricollis. The sequence continues at coordinate 353,878 of VXBC01009142.1, read as the reverse complement.
GAAGTAAAAAAAATGAAATATTGGCCGGGGGGGGGGGCAATTTTTAAGTAACATAACCTGAATATTTATTTTTAAATGATGGGAAAAGTAATTGCCATAGAGTGACCTTTTATCCTTTTGACCTTCAGCAAGCAAAAAGTTACTTTTAAAATTGCATTATGGTAGCAAATGCTGTAATCTATACATAGGCTGAAGTCAGAGAGGGATGGCAAGCACACTGAGGCAATACTGAAACATTTGGTTCTGGCTGTCCACAATAACACATGCTTACACTTGAAGATATAGATAACAGTCACAAAAAAAGCTCAGCTAGGGGGGAAAAAAGATGACTCAAAGAGTGTCAGAAAAAACAGTTTATTTTCTTCATGTTGATAACAAGAGTAGAATACAGGTCTGAGTACTTAACTCCCTACTGTAAGATATAAAACATGGGTGCTTAACTTGCTTTCTTTACTAATCATTATGTGAAATTAAGATTAAAGAATGCCTAAACTCGTGCCTATACACATACATTTATTATATGGGAAAGCACCACTGGGTGCTCATCAAACCTGCAGTTGGGGCTTTATAAAGAAGGATGTCCCAAAGGCAGACCAGGCAAGATGTTCATATTGTCCCTTAAGTACTGTGGCACGGGGGATACTTGGAGTTCAGAGGAAAAGTAACTGGGTGGACACTTTCAGGCTGGAATTAGAACACAAAGCAACTTGTAGAATGATGACACATTAATAGAAATTGGGGTGACAATCCAGGCTATGCAGTGATGACAATGGGGAGGGATGAGGTGCTGTTGACCTTTTTCTGTGCTCTGCTTTTCTTGGTGCTGGAGAGAATTCAACCTTTGAGACAGCTGACATTTTTTGGGATGGTTTGTCGCAATGACCTACAGTTAAATATGTATTACAGAATCACAGAAATGTTTAGGTTGGAAGGAACCTTAAACATCATCTTGTTCCAACACCCCTGCAGGGACACCTTCCACTAGACCAGGTTGCTCCCAGCCCCATCCAGCCTGGCCTTGAACACTCCCGGAGATGGGGCATCCACAGCTTCTCTGGGCAAATTGTGCCAGTGTCTCACCACCCTCACAGTAAAGAATTTCTACCTAATATCCAATCTAAAACTGGTTTCTTTCAGTTAAACTGGAACTTCCTCCTTGTCCTATACCACCTTGGTTTAAGTATCTGCAGTGTGGACTTTTACATAACTTATCAACTTTCTTCAAATGTGTGTTTTGGGATCAGAGGAACTGCAACCAAGGCTCAGTTCATTACACCACCTGTAGCCAAACACAATCTGTTAAGTTTTATCCTTTACTTCTTTTCACAACCTCAAGTGAGGACACTGTGCACTGCAAAGGGTGTGCTGTGCTTTCTGTGTGTTGGTTAACACAACATGAATCTGCCTCTAAATGTATGGCAGGTTTATGCAGCCAAAATGTGAGGTTTTAAAAAAAGTGAATCAAGGGGCTGTAACTAAGAGTAATGGGATGATATTAAGTGAGACAAGTGGTACAGTGAGTGTCAAGAAATGCTCCTGGGCAGCGCAGGCACTTGGACTGTGGAGGAGGCTCTTGGGGGATGGACACTACATAATGTGCACTTAACGATATCTGAAAGGCACAACACTGCACTCACTGGTGCCCAGACTAAATGATATTGCAGGGGTTTACTGCCCTTTATTCTAGGTACTAGGCTCTAAATCATTGTTTAAAACCTATATAACCTAATTCTTCTCTGGGGTAACTTATCTGAAGTTCTCAAGGGTGAAAATGAGCCCTCACAAGGAGGAGAGAGTACTGCAGCACCTGGAGGCAACACTGAGAAACAACTGAGATTTTTGTAACAGATAAATGCAGTTTAGTTTGACACAGGAAATAATTCCATTTCTCCCTAGTTTCATGGAAATTACACCCTAGAAAACTCCCCTGAAGGATATCCAGTTGCAAATACTCTGTAAACAGAAAAAAATATCATGCACTGTGGTCTTATATCAAACTTTCTATCCTGAGTCTAAGGATAGAGAAAACAGGAAAGGCAGAAATCTCAATGAATAAATCTAAACTAAATACCTATTAAAAATATGTGATTTTGGTATGTTTTTTTGGAGAAGAATATCTGTTTACCACAGCTGCTGGAAGCAGCTTTTTATTTCTTTATATATTACTATCACTTCTAATTGTTTCAGTCCTTAGAAAGATTGATTATATTTTCAAATCCTCCTTTCTTGATATGCCTTGCACTTATACGGAGGAGAACTCATCCTTAATTGTCAGAGATGTCTGAGACTGATGGGTGCACCCAGTCTGTTCTAGAACTTACATCTTCAATACTTACCGAGTGAATGTCCCTGAGATTTGCTCAGTTGGTCAGAGCAGGATGCTCATAACACCAAGGTTTGTGGATTTAATCCTCATATGGGCCGTTCACTTTAGAGCTGGGCTTGATGATCCTTGTGGGTCCCTTCCTCCTCAGAATATCCTATGATCTGGAGTGGAGGAGAAGGGTCAGCGTTGCTTGGAAACAAACAGAAAAAAGCATATGAGTTAGTTAAACAGAGGTGACTCACTACAGAGTTAGAATGCTTTCTCCCAAGATACCAATATTCTAGTTTTTAATCCTGCTTTCTGGGGAGTTCTAAAGAAGACATCAGACAATATATAGTTTTGTTTTCATATTCCTGATTAGAAATACAAGATCAAGACAAGAATAGCAACCTACTCATTATATTTCCATCCTGAGAGGAGGTTCTGAAATCCTTAGTGGAAATCACATGAGATTTCCAGGGACATTTTGTATCTTCAGAACACTCAGGGATTCCAGAGATGCTCCTAAAAGATGTGTGATACTTGATGAAGTGCACTGAGATGACGTGTGAAGATAACTACAGACACTGGTTCCTCAGCTCTGCAAAAGTCAATAGCAACAGGATCAAGTTCTATCTGACTAGCAACAGTTTCTCATCAGTACAGTACTCTGAATCTTAGTTGGCCAGTATTGATAATAATCTTCTTTTACCCTTGCATGAACACTAATTTGAGATGTACTAGGATGTACTTAGCACAAACATGGAAGACAGGACAAAAAAAGAGATGGTTTGGTTGCCCTGCTTGAAGGAAACATCCAAGCAGTGCCTTCTGGTTACGATGGTGCGCATGGTTTGGCCCTAAGAACCACCCTGCACTCCTCTCCTGAACATGAACTGCAGCATCTCCCTGCAGAGCTGCTGCTGTGTCTGCATCTCCAGCTCTACAATTTGACTTTGCTCTTCCACCTTCTGCTCTTGGAAATTTTAGCATTGCTTTTTCTCTGGAAGAGCTGTTACTAAATGAATAACTTGACCTCAGGGAAGCAGCGAAAAGATTTCTTCAGCAGGAGAACAAAAAAGGAAGATCCCATAATCTTTCCACTTCCTTCCTGCATTTGCAAGGCCAAAAGAGAAGTTGAAGCAAGTAACCCCCTGCCCTTAGTGCAGCAGCCACTGTCTCATTAGCCCAAGCATGTTCCGTCCCTCTTCTTTAAGTACAGATCTGCACTTTCATCCTTGCTGTTTCTTACCTCCTATTCACATTTATTATTGATATCACCTATCAATAATGCTTTCTGCTGCTTCAAGAGTTTGGCCTGTCTGCCAAAGCCCAACTTTCAAGTGCTCTTTGCTTCACCTCATTATATTTTTAATGACCTACACATTTTCTCTCTCTTTTCCATCCTGTGCCTGTCCCCTTCCTTGCAAAGTGTGAGAGAGAAAGGTGTTGGCTGAGTAAGGGCAGAGGGAGCAATGGTGGTGCTTTAAACAGTTGCTCCCACACTGCCCCTCAGCTTACCAACCAGTTTAGCAGCCTCTGCAAAGGTAGAAAATATACTTGTTTAAAACCCTACTCAAGCATGGATGCTTGCTCAGAACCACCACACAAGAGAGAGCAAAAACTACTTATTTCCTGCAATTTTGCTGCAAATAGATGTACTTGATCTTTGAAAAGACAGTTCCCTTCATCAGGTTTCCCAGCTTTATGAATTGCAATCTTTAGCCTATTTTATCTTCTCTTTTTTTTTCAAAATCAGCTCATTTTATAATGGCTAAGGTAACATCCTGTTACTCAGAAGACACAGCAACATTAGAGCAGTTATACCTGAGAACAGGATTACAGCATCCAACCAGACAGAACAGAGAGAGGATTAGTAAATTAGTCTAATATTTAATTTGACAGCCTTATATAACTGAGGTACCTGAGCACAAAGGATTTGCCAATGATATCAGAATAACACCAGCATACATATTTTGAGTCCATAGAGGAAGTTTCTTTGCCCTTTAACTTTTAACAGCTCTGTCCTGACTCCAGTCTAATACAACATTCTGTGTCTTGTTGCCATTTCCACTGTCTGCTGGCTCTGAGTCTGTTCAGCTCAAAAGACACATGTGTTATGTTTCCAGAAATCAAATCAACCAATTATGTCATTTCCCATTATTATAGTTATTTAATTGAAAAAGAATAGCAACAGAAGAAATGCAACAGGCTGGCAAGATCCAACTTTCTTGTTGAGTGGAGTGAGCCTGCCATACTGCTTCTGCCTGCCTCAGCCTGCTCGGGGTCGTGGTGTGATGGTCAAACCTTCCAAGCTTTGACAGAGGTGAGGCCCATGGAAGGTAAAAGTATTACAGTCACATGAAGTCACTGGTCCTCCAATTCTACAAACCACATTGTGACTTCATCCACAAGTGTGATTTTCAGCATATTTATAGACGGGTCAAAATGTGATTTTAAGTGGGTACAAGAATTAATTACACGGGGCAGAAGTCAGAAGGAACAGGAGGGTGTTGTGAAGACACTGTAAGTATCTGAACAGAGGAGACAGAGTCAAGTGCTCTTATGCTGCCTGAAAGTCATGCACACATAATGCAATTAAGCAGACATGCTCCTGCTTAGAAACAGTGCACTTTGCTGACAGGGTATCAGCAACATGTGCTTCTTTCCATTGCACATCAAGGAGCAGTTTCAGTCACAATCAGAGATGTGCAGGATGCTCAGGAACAGCTGAGCTCTCTGTGAGATCCATCTTGTTGGTAGTCCCTTCAGCACAGTCTGTACCTGGATCTGGAAAGGAAACTGGTGAATGCTGCACACCATTTGATGGTTGCTGGACTGCAAAAGGATGGCCCTGCATGCTGTCTACACCCTGGCCTACCACCAGAAGCATTTCTAGGATTCAGGAAGGTCAAGGTGTCTGTTTTGCCATGGTGGAGCCGCAACAGAGCTGCCCCTTGTTAACCTCCAATGAAGAGGCAGATAATTTACAGTCAGGTCTTGGTATCACAATTCCATGGCTTCAGGACACAGAATTATCCTGATCTCTTACTTGAACGGGTAAGACACAGCATGAGCATGACTGGAATTGCTGCCTCTGGGTGTATTATAGAATTTATAGATATGGGAACACAACATACAAGGATTTTTGTCTTATCAGATTGATGTCCTCTATGCTCATACCTTTGGAAGAGCTGTGATAATTGAGATAATCCTCATCCCTTAAAGCAGCTTTTTAAGCTGTGATTATTTTGGCAGCATAGCTCAAGTTTTATCACTCACAGAATGCAGAGGAAGAAAACGAATAAAAACACATATTCTTTTTTATTCAGCTTTAACCCAAATAAGCCCAGGCCACTGAAAAGAAGAAGAAACACCTCCCTGTACTCATGTCTTCTCTGATTACTGTCCAGGAATTCACACTTGCTAGAAAATAACCTCTGTAAATATTTTATCATCTTACATACTCTGAATATTCTTACAAAAAAAAGGATTTCTGAAATGCACAATCTTTTGCTCTGCATAAACAATGGTCCGTAACTGTGAACATCTATGTCCAGAGCAAGAACAGAACATGGGAACATCAAAACCAAATCCAGGACTTTGGTAAGTTTTCAGAACAATAAGTTTTTCCCTAGCCTTCTTTTAGATATATCATAATAACTGAGCTTCATCTTTCTGTATTGAGTCAGCTTGCTAACAAAATTATATGTGGTATCTAAGGCTTGCTACTTTCTTTGAATTTCCTATTTGCTATTTTAAAATCTTTTCTGTCTGTATTTACTGCTTTTGAGATGTATTCTCTGCCTGACAATGTGTGGGAATTCTGAGGGTGTGACTCAAGGCTGCAAATTTACTGAGGCACACTTATGTCAGATGTTCCTGACTCCAGCCTCAAACTTCTCCCGTCATCATTAAAATAAATGTTTATATCACCCTCAATTCCGCCTACTCTGTGAGTACCATTGAAGCACACAGTGGATTTCCCAAGTATCAACGTGGGACAAAAATCCTGAAGTTAAGGACTCAAGTGACAAATTTAGGCACTCTAATAACCAGATATATTAGAGGACTCACAGCTCTAATGTCAACACCAGTGCACATTGAATTCAAAATCCAAAACCAGGATTCAAAAAATCAATGATCCAGGTGAGGATGTGTTGTAAATCATACCTTTTTTTCTTGTAGCTCCTGACCTGTGGAGTACAGAACTCCTTGAGAAACGATAAGTCAAACTACAAGTTGTCATGTAGCTTGTACCTTCTTGGTATTCCTCTTTATATGAAATTCTTAGAGGATGGAAACCTTGCCCATGGAAGTGGGATTGAAACTAGATGGTCCTTTAGAGGTTCTTTCCAATCCAAACACTTCTACTATTCTTATCTCTGCTGTGGTGAAGAGTGTGAAATCTTCTTGCTGGAGCACATAGATCAGAGCTGGATCACAGAGGTTGCTTCTTTAGGTACTTTCCAGGGCTTGATAAAGGAGTTTTATATGTAGAAGCAATTTTCAGGCACACAAGGGACAAGATAATTGGGAGCAGAGTCTGGATAAATAATGTGTAATAAATCAAGGTAAATTGTCCCTGATCAAACTGATTTTTTTTCCATGCTGAAATAGCAGTGTCTGCAACCATGGGTGGGGTGGAATTTAAATAATTTACATCAGCTTTAGGAAAACTTGCAGCACAGTTTCTTTAGTATCCTCGCAGTCATAATGAGAATATATGCACTGGATGGATGCACTGTTTGGTGAGTATTAAATTTACCAGATTGTCAAGCTCAAAGGTGTAGCTGTGATTCTGGATTCCATTGTCAACAAAGAATGGCTTAAGAAATGAGGCTTCTTTAGCCTCAAAAAGAGAAGGCTAGGAGGAGACCTATTTGCTATGTTCAACTACCTGAAGGGTAGCTATAAGAAAAACAAAGTTAGGCTTTTCTCAAAGATGCAGAGGAAGGAAAAAGAGGAAATAGTCACAGTTGCCACAAGAGAGATTTCAGTTAAGTGCAGGGAATGATTATTCACACAGACCCATTCTTCATAGGTTAACCACAGGGACTGTGATCTCTCCATCCCTGAGGACTGCCACAGCTCAGCTGGACAGGGACCTGATCTAACAGAGAGCTGGAGGTAACTTTAAAGCTAGTCTTGCTATGACAGGGGTGGTGTGTAGGTGACCTCCAGAAATCCCTCCACTCTACATTCATCTCTGGTTGTAAATATTTTATGAAGCAAGAATGTAACCCCAAGAGTCCTCCTGCCCCAAAATTAAAGGTCCCAAAGCTTCTGCTCAGCTAAAAGAGGGAGGCAGAAAGCTGAGAGCTGTGGGACCTGCTGAGGTGCATCCCAGAGTCCTGAGGGAACTGGCTGATGTTGTTGCCCTGTGGAATTGTCTAATGTTATTGCCAAGCCATTTTCCATGATGTTTGAAAAGTCATGGCACTCAGGTGAAGACCCTAGTGGCTGAAAAAAGGGAAGTATTGCACCTATTTTTGAAAAGTGTAGAAAGGAGGTCCCTGGGAACTACCACCCTGTCAGACTTCCCTCCATGCCTGGGAAGATCAGGAAACAGACTCCCCTAGAAACAATGCTGAAGTATACAGAGAACAGGGAGGTGATTTGGGACAGCCAGCATGGCTTCACCAAGGGAAGGTCCTGCCTGACCAACTAAGGGGCCTTCTGTGATGGAGTGACCACATCAGTGGACAAGGGAAGTGCTACAGATGTCATTGACCTGGACTTCTGTAAAGGCTTTCACATAGTCCCCTACAACATCCTTCCTTCTAAGTCAGAGAGAGATGGATTTGATGGGTAGACTGTGGTGAATGAGGAATTGTTTGGGTGGTTGCATCCAGAAGGGTGGTGGTCAATGTCAAAGTGTCTGGATGGACACAAATGATGTCACTCAAGGGTCTGTATTGGGACAAGGGATAATTAATTTCTTCCTCAATATCATGGACAGTAGAGTCAAGTGCACTTTTAGAAAATTTGCAAATGACACCAAGCTAAGAGGGAGGTTGTCACACCTGAAGGACAGGATGCCACCCAGAGGGACCTGAACAAGCTTGAGAAGTGAGTCTGTGGGAATCTCATATGATTTAACAAGGCTAGGGGCAAGGTCCTTGTATAAATACAAGCTGGGGGATGAATAGATTGAGAAGAGCCCTGAGAAGAAGGACTTGGGGCTACTGGTAGATGAAAAGCTGGACATGACTTGGCAAAGCACACTCATAGCCCAGAATGCCAACTAATCCTGGTCTGCATCCAAAGGAGTGTGGGCAGCAGGTGGGGGATGGGATTCTGCCCCTCACTTCACTCTGGTGAGACCCCACCTGCAGTGTCCATCAGCTCTGCAGTCCCCAGTGCAGACAAGATGTGGGACCTGTTGGAGTGAGTCCAGAGCAGGGACACAAAATGATCAGAGGGCTGGAACACCTCTGCTGTGAGGACAGTCTGAGGGAGCTGGGGTTGTTCAGAGAAGAGAAGGATCCAGGGAGACCTCACTGCAGTCTTTCAATACTTCAGTTAGGCTTCTAAGAAAGATGGGGACAGATTTATTAGAAGAGACTGTTGTGACAGGACAAGGGGTATTGTTTTTAAATTAAGAGATGGTGGATTCAGACTAGATATAAGGAATAAATCCTTTACAATGAGGGTGGTAAAACACTGGACCAGGTTGCCTGGAAATGTGGTAGTTGCCCCATCCATGGAAACAGTCAAAGTCAGGTTGTACTGAGCCTGATCTCGTTGAAGATGTTTCTGCTTATTGCAGGGGATTTACTTGATGATCTTTAAAGGTCCCCTCCCACCCAAATTCTTCTCTGATTCTATGAGAGACCTCTAACGAAATGGAGACTCAGCAGGTCACACAATGTGATTCCCCTGGAACTGGCACTGCAGGGAATTACTACTTTTCTCAGAGAAACATGAAAGAAGGCACACAAGGACCAGAAATATTACTTCTTTGAAGTGGGTCCTCATCTTTGCCTTCTCCTCTGCCCTTATCTTAAAGCACTAGTCAGCTGAGGGAGAAAGACTGTTGATATATAAACCTGAGGAGCAGGAAAAGGAGTTTATTGTACCCTGGTCATTCTCACTGAGTGTTCTCACCTGCTGTTAGTGGCTTCCCTCCCATTAATTTGCCCTTCTTATATGTGCTGTTTTGAGACTATGACCTGTTGCTCTGCCCATGTATGTGCCAGAATGTCACCTGGAAGAAACTGCATTTTATGAGGATTTTAGTTTCAGGAATATGCTAAATATTCCTGACATTTCTTTGGGATTGTAAACTGAGAAAAAAGCATAATTTCTGAATCACAGAAAGGCATAACATGAATTAGGTGCCAGCTCACTCAGATCTTGCAAGATACTTTGTGTGAGACTTCAGATTCTGAGAATGCTTCATAAATAAATCTCCAGAATTAAAATCCTGGACATCAAAATCTTTTTTAGTCCTGGACCACTTGTCCATTCTCTTCCTCCCATAGTACTGATATATTCCTTTATCCAGAGAGCTTTGTTTCTCTATATTGAGCTGCAGTGAAGACAAACACTGTGTAGCTGTCTGGTGAGATACCAGGTGAGGTTCTGCACTGAGTCACTCTGGCTTGACATAACCAGCAAGCAAATAAGAGAAATCAGAATCACTGTCATATTGTGACACTTCATCTGTGTGTGCACTTATAAGAAAAGTCTAAATCAGTATAACCAGCATTTTCACCTCTCTTATTGTCCTTTTGCTTTATATGAGATTTTTCTTCCCTTGTTTCTGTCTAGTGGCCAGGTTTATTGTTGTTTTTTCCCCCATCACTGTATCTTATCATTCCATTATTCAGCTCAGCACATGAATTATTAATACTGGTTTTATGTTAAACATCCCTGCCTTGCACATAATTTGACCTTACTTACTGAAGATGCATCTGTGCAAACCCTTCAGAACACATTACCCTCACTGTGTCTATAAAAAAATCTTTCTTCCTTCTGTTTGACTTACTTAACCAAGATTCAAAACACTTTGAACAGTCACGTGACCATTTTTTATTTCATTACGGAGTAAGAAATAAAAAAAATAAAACACTAATGTTTCTGAAACCTAATTACCTTTTTGGTTGCTACTATTTGTCCCTGTATTTTCATACTGGAACCTATCCTTGAATACACAGGAAAAGTGAAAAAATTAAAACATGCCTTCCAGTACACTTAAAAAATTACTTGATCATCAAGAAATATTCAGTGCAGCTTTCAAATGTGGTTTAGGAAGGAGCTGTAGCTTGTATTTACCTCAGGATAATTGGAAAAGGTCTCAGTTTATCATACTGGTTCTCTATTCAGCAAAATGTTTTCTTATACCTCTCCCAACATAGTAAAATTTTAATCCTATACTGAGCTCAGCAGGAACCATTTTAAACACCTGCTGTCTCAGTCTTAATGTCCACCATCTTTCCCTCAGGGAATGTAGTTTCATTTCCATGTGGAACTGAAAGGTAATTCCAAAGTCTTTATTGAAAAGGTGTATGTTTACCAATGGTCTGGTTCACTTCCAGTGAAAATAACAGATGTCAGACATTTTGAAAGGCAAATGTTTGTTAACAATAATCCATTACAGAATAAATAGTTATCAAGCAGCATAAAATATTAATCAAGTTAACAATTAGCATTGTGGTTATTCTGATGACCATTGAAATGTCATCTTGCTTTCTCAGGCCTGATATGCTCTTGCTTCCATAGTATTTTGTGGCAAGGATTTTCATAGCCCAATTAGAAATTCATGTCCTTTTTTGAGTACCATTATTTCCTCCAGTTTCAGTTCTCCTGTTGGTTTTCCAAATATTTTTCATGTCTCCTTTTTCTCCTTGCCAAAACAAGAAAGTCTGGTGTTCTAGAGTTTTCACCATTTGACATAGTCCTTCCTTATTGCACTCATTTCCATGCACACCTGGATGCCCCCAGGCTGCTTGTGTGAAGCAGTGGGCAGCACTGCAATAGGATGAGTTCACAGCCTGTAGTTTTTCAACTTTCAACAGTTTTTGATTTCAGAATGTGCTCATTGCTCACTTCCAACAGCCTCCATTCACTGTGGTTTCAGAGGAGGAGGAATAGATAGAGCAGTAGTCAGACAACACCTCAGTCCTTTCTGTCTGAGTGTAAATTTGGAGATCCTTCTTGAAATCTGCTCTGACATGTATAGGGAAACCCTGTCAATCTGAGTTGTCATCAGAATTATTTTTTTGAGGAACCTCAGCACGTGAATTCAAATTGTTTTATTCAATCCTGATGAAACAGGGCCTCAGCTATTTGTAACCCAGAGAATATTGACCTCTTCATGCTTTTTTGTATGTTGCATGAACATGTAAAGAAACAACTCATCCTATCTTCTATATGGCTTACCTTTTGCCAGTAATTTAATTGACTTTATTTGTAGATAAAAACATACTTACATTCTCATACTCACTACATGATAGGAAAAAACCCCAAAGCCTTAACTGTGAAACTGCAGCAACAAGAATATTTATATATACAAGATTACCCAAATTGTAAATATTTGGCAATTATAACTGGGACTAATTGTAAAAATTCATCCTCATTTATAACTAGTCAAAATGTCACTTATGAGACATTATTTTGAAGACATTAACTTTCCCTTTATTATTATTATCATCGATTTGAAAAAATTTGCTCATAAGGATTTAATTGTACCCTTACCAATGTGTAGGCTTTCATTGGTAATCAAAGTTTGTTTAGATTCTGCTATCTGTCTCTGACACTTTGCTTTGCTTTCACGAGTGCTGCATTCTGCTGTCTTATCAGAATACATTCATTACAAAAATGTAATAGACTGTTTCTTAATAGACACCTTCAGTGTTTAAATTATTTCTGAATGCCTTAAAAGTCAGCAAATTAAATTGCCCATTTCTGCTTTTTCACCAGCAAAATCAGAAAGAAAGAGATAATACAAGACAAATAATTATCGTCACAGCTTTTACAGTAGAAGCTTAAAAATAAAGTAAATTAATTTAAATGTCAACTTATTGTCAGGTTATGTTCTTAATTTTTTTCATTTTTTCCTCTTCAAATGTCAGCCTTGAATAAAAATTGTTGTACAATATTAAATTATGTACCCAAATCTTCGCTACAAGATAAATTTTTAGAAAGGAGCAGGTTGACTCTGCTTTACAAAATAAACAGATATTTGAGAGTATCTCCTTCCTGTGATATTGGCATTTGATGCATACAGGTAAGCACTGTAAGTTTGTCCAGGCTGGAAACCATTTGGGCATAAATATTTGCATGGCTAGATTGTCACTATGTGTTGGAGATAAGCCAAACTTCCTAAACTTCTTTTCATTTTTATTTATGTAAAAAGAAGGAGAAAGTACCAGGATATAAAACAGTCTAAAACTCAACACTGCTCTTCTAGTCACCTTAATATCTATTAGTTTCCATAAGGAAAAATATGTCTTTTCCAGCATATTGAAATGAAATGGGCAAATCCATGCCATCCACAACTCATTGACAGTGGCAGAGCAGACTCCACTGACATCAGGGCTGGATTTTAGATGTAGGAGCTACATGTCACCCATATCCAGAGTAGTAGCAGTAGTATTATTACTGCTGATATATCCCATTTATATCAAATATTACTGATATGTGCCAGTTCCCCATAGATGTAGAGTTTCTTCATTATATGTGATTAATGCAGGAGACAGAGAAGATCTATCCTATAATGTTCCTCTTACTCTGTTTACATTCATTACAAGGGTTTTTTTTTTGGCTCACTTCTTTCCAAGGTACTAAACTGCTGTTCCTATACATTCATGTCACAATTGATAAACTTTGGTGTTACCATTCTTACATTTAATAATGTTTTCACAGTTAATTAGTACACTTCTGTGTTACTAAGCCTATTCAAATTCAATTCCAAATTCTGCTGTGAACTTTAATGAGTTTATCAGGCAGGATCCTGCAGGGAAAGTTGGCAGGGCACCACATGGAGTCTTGTGTTTGTTTGACTCTGGCAAGTCACTTCTCCATCTCTCACCCAACATCTGCCCATCTTGCACAGTCAGCGAGCAAATCCTTCACCTGTCATGGCCTGTGCCAGCAGTGCACTGTTGGAGCTGGCAGTTATTGGAAAGCTGAATCAGGGCTTAGAACTCTGCTAAGACTTTGCCATAAAACCAGGCAGTTTAGCAATGATAAAGGAGTAGGTTGGGAAAGGACTCAGTGCTGGATATTCTCCTTAACAGAGTGCCCCACCTCCCTCCCGTGGATAGGTCAATGGCCAGTATCACAGGATGTTTAAAGATGAAGTTTCCTTTTCAGGAAATTCACATGAATTTTCAGGATATTTCAGGAAATTTCACATGCTTTGGACTGACATCACTGCCTTAACCTTGGATGGAATATCCTCTCAAAAACAACATATGGTATCCAGTCAGTCTTTGTGAGCCATCTTTGTTTCACCATTTTTGTACCGCTGAAGTGCTCAACGCTGATGTGGGTTTTGTCTTTAAATAATAGTTTCAGTGTATGAGTCTGTGTTCCAGACAGAGAGGGAGACTGAGAAAGAGGCAGGAAGTTTTACTCTGTGAACGTAAATGCACTGAACATTTCAGGAATACATTATTTAATCTGTGATTTGATAGTGATCACTGTCAGTTACCCAAATCCAACATAAACTTATTTTCTGTTCTTTTTTTTCTTTTTTTTTTTTTTTTTGTCTTCACTTTTTAGCACCCCTGGCACAAAGGACTAGAAGTGAAATATTAACAGAAATCTTGCACCAGAAAAGCTCAACTCAAGAGTGTGCTGGGTAATACAATTTTAATTTCCCAAGTTTCTAGTGTGTCATATGATACTTGGTCAATCAGTAACACTCAAACCAGTAGTGTGCTTTGCATTAACAAAGAAAATTTAAACTGCTTCTTTAATGCTAGAAGAGGAAATAATTTGCCTGAATTAACTGACAAGTGGCAAGTTTGTCAGTATGCAGTGGATAAAGAGGACAATGAATTGTAAATCCCCTGTGAAACATGCTTTTCACACAAGCTCTAGGGAAGTTGTTAATGCGGTCAAAATCTGCTGGTTTTGATCTCATTACACTTTCTAGTTAAGTCTTATTTTAGTTATGCCCATCTTTATTGTGGTTTTATCACTCAAACATGATACTTGCTGTATCACAATATGCTTAGACAACACAATAACAAATTGGCTCCTGGCAGTACTGGTGTTGGACTGAAGTCTAAACTTTTAACAGAAGTTCTGTTCTACTCAGCTATGATGGTCTAAAATAGACCTGGAGACAGCTTTGGATCTACAATATTAACAATGTACTGTAGCTCACAAAGGTTATGGAATATGAAAAGTGCATATATCAAATGTATGTCATAATTAGAAATTACTGATTCCCAGTTAAGACAATTTAAACACAACACCCAGATTTGGTGATACTGCATCAATGAGATATTTGGCACTGAAGACTGGACAGTCAAGCTAGGATGGACTTCTGCTATCTCATTTTAGAAAACCCCCTTTTTTTTTTTTCTCTCCCATCTTCCTAAATGAAACACTTGAATCTTTTCTTTTGCTTGGCTGTAGGCCAAGTCTGTTCTTCAAAGTACAGTTGTCTACTATAATGTGTCCTAGAAGTGACAGGGACCTTCAGGATTAATGAGAACAATGACATGGGAAAGAATTGCAGTGGAATATTGGACTTACTGCAGTACTGCATGGGTATGACCCAGAAGACAATCTGCATGTCCTGGAGCAATGGTGTAACTGGGTTTGGCTGGGATGAAATTCCACAGGTGAATTCCTTTGTCATAGCCCGTGTGGGGACTTGCCTTTGGGATTAAAACAGCGTGGATAACACAGCAGTGTTTTGGCTATTGCTGGGCATCTCTTGTATCAAGGCTTTCTCACTCTCTTCCCCACCCTTCCAAGTAAGAAGGCTGGGGTTGAGCAACAGTCTGGGAGGAAACATATCCAGGAGACCTGCCCCAAACTGACCAGAGTTATTCCATGACATCTTATTCAGCAATAAAACTCATGGTAAGGAGAAGGAAGCAGAAATTTCAGAGTTATGGCATTTGTGTTTCCAAGCACCTGTTATGCAAGCTAAGGCTCTTCTTACCAGGAGACAGCTGGACATCTGCCCACCAACGAGAAATAGTGAATTAATTCACATTTTTGCTTTACTTGCACACACAGCTTTTGTTTTTCTTATTAAATTATCATTATCTTGATTCAAAAGTCCTTTTGCCTTCCTTCAACTTCATCCAGCTCCCATACCTTCCAAGAAGGGAGGGAGGGAAAGTCAGGGTCAGTATTTGGATGCTGTCTGGGGTCAGCCCATCACAACTGGCCTTATAGAATGGGAAAGTTATGGGTGTTATCAGAGGCAAAACACATTGGGCAAGAGCAGAGGACCTTGCACATTCTCTTTTACATAACACACCTTATATAATGCTTCCAAAATTTTTTTTTTTCCAGGTATAGTGGGGGGGGTGTTGGGACCCAATTTAAGACAACTGCATCAGAGGTCTCCTTCTTAATGTGCACTGGGTTCTTACTGTAGTTGGTGGTGGTCTATAGGCCCTCCTCAATCGCCCAAACACCTGAGAGGCAGTAGGGTATCTTACCTGGGCTCTGACTGCTGGTCCAGAAGAGCCCTGGGTATGCCCTGGGCCTGATGTGGCATCTGCCAGCCCCACATGCCCTTGCTATCTTAAACTGCTCCATACCTACCTGAGAGTGTCTGAATATTACCACTGCCCAATGCAAGCAGAGGGGGAGATCCTATTAGCTCCTAAAGTCGATGGAGCAGCTGAATTGTTCTCTGGGCTCTGTTGGCTGAGCTGACCAGATGAGCCAGGCAAGGAGATACCTATACATGGATGTCTGATGGCACCTGGGACACTCTAAGGGACCCAGGACTACCCAAGAACCTATGACACAGAACTTCTAAGAGTCCGTGACTCCTGGGAGTGGCACCTGGAGGAAAAGCAGGATGCACTAAATGTCTCGTCCCACTGGAGATGACATTCAAAAACTGAAATGCGTCTCTTAAATCTCAACCAACCACAGTGAAGTCTTAGAGACTAAAAGCGGAGGTGAACATCTATTTGTAAATACTTACAATTAGGAGTATTAAAATAAGTCCCACCTGGTAAAGGCAGGATAACTGTGCCCAGGTTGGGTGGGTGGCCAGTGCCATTTCATGGAGCTCTGCTCCACTTCCAGCTGCTGCTCCAGGCAAGCACCACCATCCCACAGGTTCTGTGCAGCAGCTGCCAGCCCTGGGAAGATGTCTCAGCTATCTGTGGGCGTTGCAGATAACACTTGACACCTCTGAATAGACAACTGACTCAAGCCTCAAGAGTCATTCAAGCAGTCTATCAAACAAAAAAGGAAACTCCAACACTGATGCCTTATGAAATGCTATGCTTAGAATCTGCATAATTGCAAATAATAGAGCTAAAATGCCTTTTGACTATATTTGCTGTGATGAACTAAAATGAAGTCATCACATAATCATCAATAACTGAAGGAAAACACCTGTTGTGCAAAAACTGAGAGCTGTAAGTGGTGCTAAAGACGCCAACAAAAATTCCACCAAGAGGAGGAAAACCTAATGAAGCCTACTGTGAACTTCTTAAAAAAAACTGTAAGCAAACTGGTTGATCCCATGAAGCAGATAAACTATACATGTGATGGAGGGATATTAACTTGATTATATGAGTAAACAGATTGACAGCTCCCTGGCTGAGTCTCTGAACTCTTCAGTTTTGGTTTCAATAGTTTGCCTAATTTTCATTAGGACATGTATTTTTGGCAGTGTTAGCTGGATTCCACTGAAAATCTTTTTTAACTAATACTGCCAGAATTACACTACTGGAAAATTTGCTACATCTTCACATTTTCATTTACATGACATTTAGGTGTTGTAATTTTTATGTGTGATGTTCACTGTGCAAACATAGCTATTATACCTTTTCTAAATGCATAATCACCATTTTTTTTTCTTCTCCCTGGAACATCTGCAATAGTTTCTGAAGTTGATGACCCTTCAATGCTTATCATATCCTCATCGCTAACACCTAGAAATGGTTGCTCGAACTTTCCAAATTAAAGTGCAAACTGAACCAGACTCATAGAAATCAACAGTGACTGTTCCAGTCTCAGACACCTCTGGAAAGAGGAGAATGGATTTGTTTTACTTTACTTTTGAGAAGAGTAGGAACCCCACATATCCAGCTTCTATGTCTTGGTGGGCACAGTAATGAAGAGGTGAACAGTGCTACCAAACTGCTGTTGTAGAAGTCTGAGAGTATGTGACTTCATCTTAAATTCTGTGATAACAATTCACACATTTCCTGGAAAAACTTGATTCTTTCTTTATCTGATTGCCCATGACAACTGGAAAAGATAAAAGTCATAGACTCTGGAAGTCTATAAGATCACAAAATGTTAATTAAAAACAGAGATGTGGATCTTCAGAGAATTTCTTGGTAAATTTCATCAGTATAGAGCCATAGAATTGTAGAATTTTTTGGTTTGAAAATATGCCTAGAGACCATCAAGTCCAACTCTTAATCCAGCACTGCCAAGTCCACCATGAAACCATGTCCCTACATACCACATGTCCTTTAAATATCTGCAGAGATGGTGACTCAACCAAAAGTCTGGGCAACCTGTTCCAGTGCTTGGCAGCCCTTTAGGTGAAGAAATTTTTCCTAATATCTGATCTGAACCACCCCTGGTGTAACTTGAGGCCATTTCCTCTTGTCCTTCACTTTCCACCTGGGATACGAGACTGCCCCCCACCAGGCTACAACTTCCAGGTAGCTGTAGTGAGCAATAAGGTCATCCCTGAGCCTCCTTTTCTCCAGGCTACACATCTCTCTCAGCTGCTCCTCATCAGATTTGTGCTCCAGACCCTTCCCCAGCTCTGTTGCCCTTCCCTGGATATGCTCCAGCACCCCAATGTACATTTTGAATTGAGGGTCCCAAAACTGGACACAGGATTCAAGATGTGGCCCTCCCCAGTGCCCAGCACAGAGGGACAATCACCACCCTGGTCCTGCTGGCCACACTAGTGCTGACACAGAAGGCCAGGAGGCCACTGGCCTTTTTGCCCACCTGGGCACACACTGGCTCATGGTTTCCACTGGGAGCACTGCAGGGGCAGGAGGAATATATCCATGGAGTTACACTCATTTACATCAGTTGATGATCTACCTGATGGAGTCTAGTAATCTTTCACCAGTGGTAGACAAAAGTGGTGCTAAATGTAACTAAAAAATACAAATTGGCTACCTTATATTTAAAGAGAATTTGAAAAGACTGTTGTAATTGCAACTGCCATCATTGCCTTGTGTTCTCCTTTGCAAATCCATCTGCTGTTTCCTACATTATAACCCTTATAACCTTTATAACCCTTATAACGCAACTGGAAATCTTGCCTTGCAGGGCTTCCATTTCTACCTACAAGCATATTTTCAGCCATGCTTCAAAACAAAGTAAGATGATGTAGTGATCCATCATTGTAAATCCTAGCTAATATTAGCACCACTATTACAGATTGTTCCTAATTAAGAGGGAAAACTAATCATTTGAATAAGTCACGGAAGACAAAAAGAGGAAGAGATAGAGAGAAAAATCTAGTTAAACTTAGAAACTACTTGTACTTTCTAATGAAAACAAGAAAGCAGTCAAAAAAATTGAGGCCAATTGTGACTAAAAGTGAGGACTCTCTCTCCTGCAACTTATACTGGGTACCAGTACAAGGTACTTTAAAAATAACTGTGATGATACATGACTAAAACCTCTGTCTGTAAAAAAAACCTCAAAGAGGCATAAGGAGCTTGTACCAATACACAGCAGATTCTCAGAAAGCTGATTTTTTTTTTTTTAGAAATACTGAGAAAGCTCTGTGTTTAAAAAGTAATTATGGGAAGAAGGTGTGTTTGTACAAAGGAGTTTGGCCTGAGAAAGATGCATCTAATTGAGCTGAAGTTGTGAATAAAGCAGGAGAAGCAAGGTGTTCCTCACAAGAGCACACTGAAATGGAGGCTGACAGCAAACAACAATCATATTTGTCATTTGCTCTCTTAACCTTGGAAACTCAGTAAAGAACAGAAGCCATGCTATATTAGACCCCCTGTTTGCCACTATCTCACTTGAAAAGACAGCAGAAGATAATTATTTATTTCAAATATTTGCCATGTTGCTTTTGAGGCAGAAACTTCATTATCATGACTCTGAAAGTGTTTATTTATTCAGTTACCATTTATAATGCATCAAAGTTAGCTTTTCTATGTTGTGACCACATGAACACTGAAACAGTCAACCCTACTATAATTGAGGTCCCATAACCTGCTTTATGTCTGACTTAGTGATTGACACTCTTCAGCTGTCTGAGAAAATATTCTTTCACTCGAGAAAGATAATGACTAGATTTTAAATAATAATAATAATCAGGTTTTCCTATGGCAGATTTTGACCTTTTGATGAAAACTTGAAAACACTTTGACCCTGAAATGTCACACGGGTGTACTTCTGGTCGATCCAGGAATCACAATTTATAAAGAAAAGGGGTATGAAACACAGAATTCATGAGTCAAAGACACAGCCAAGCAGCTGAAGTTGGAAACACAAAATAATTTGAGTCTGAGCTTCCCCAGGAGACACTTTCATGAACATTTCATTGAATGATAATTTTTTCCTTTGAAGCAGCCTCAGGAGATTTATTTATTTCATTAATTATATTTTTTTGTGAATTGGGTGAATTGTTGCCAGAGAGACTATAGATATAAACACTCATCCAGTGTAGACCAGCTTGATTTTTCTCAGTGGAACTGGTCATTTAGACATGAAGTACATTTCCTTCCACTAATCCTCTAAACCATTCAATTAATTTTTTTTAAAAAGCAGAATTTATTTGTGCTTTCTTTTGCTGCATAATATTTTATTGATCTAAAACATCACTATTTTTTCTTACCTTTTCCAATTTTGATGGAGCTCAAATACAAAGGATATACCAGCTCAGTTCTTAAAATAGTTTTTTATTAATGTATATTTTCATGGACATTTTTTGGCTGGAAATTACCTTAAGATATTTTTATTCCCTGATGTTTTTCCTCCCAAGAGGCCTCTTCATATGCATTGAGAAAAAAAAAATGCTGGTGTTTCTGTGCAGTAAAGCTTCTTTCTCTGAAGTCACAGCCTCTCTGTCTCAGAGCCTGAGGGTTCTGTGCTATGGCTGGACTTTTTGGCCAAAGAGTTACTTCTGACATGGGGTGCCAGGGCAGATTTGATGGTGATTTTTGGAAAGCAAAAGAATATAGAAAAGTAGGCATTTTAGTGTTGTGGAATAAAGAAATGAGACTAGAGAGTTAGAGGGAGAAAATCACATTGTAGGCAGGACCTAGCTCTGAAAAATAAGGGCAAAACAATCTCCAGTTATTAAAATAGTTTCTTATGAGGCTTAAGCCTTTAGGAATTGGTGCTGTCTTCTATGTTGTATTCTTGGTTAGTAGTCAATCATTTATGTTTGATTAGAGCAGTGATTCAGGAGAATAAAAACTAAATTAATGCACCAGCTCTCACATTTTAAATGCATCCAGATGCAGAGCTTTGGAAGGAGAAAGTTGGATTTCTTACATGGTGCCAAACCTGGAAACAGCAGCTGAATTCCTGCATGGATGTTCCAACCCACTGGATATCACACCTCAGCACCCAGCTGGTGTGCAGGTTTGGCACATGGAACCATTTCCCTACCAACCAGATACAGAATGCAAAAAGCAATTTGCATTGAAAGGAATCAGCTTCCCTTACCTGGAGATGTGACTCTTCCCTGAGAGTGAAGGTGATTGCTTTAGGGTGGGCACATCACGTGTGGGGGGCTACAGTCAAATGAAATGGATTTTACTTGTTGAGATCATGTAACTTAGAATCCATAAAACACACAGCAGAACATCTCAGCCATTTTTTTACAGAGGCACACAGAACAATGCTATTTCTTAATTTTCTTCCTTCTGTATGGTTTTGTGGCAGACTATCTTTCTAATCTATCAGTATTTATGAAATGCTCAGTTCTGAGTCCCAAGTAACTTAATTTCCTACAGAATATATAAATTGGAGATTGCTCTTTCTGTATAAATAACACATGCAGGCATTATTATGTTATCAGAAAGAGCTCAAAGAAATTTATAGGACAGAGTTTTGAAAGCAAAATAGAGAACATTAGTATATAGCGCACAAACACTTACGGATTGAAAAGAATCTCTGCCTTAATTGCTTGAAAATAAATCTCCAATTAATTAAGGGAAAAAAAAAAGAAGATGAGCTAAATAAGGATTCTCAATTAATAATCCTGAAAACTGAAATTAAATCTCAGTCATTAAACTCATGTAATGTCTCTGCACCTAATTATGATTTCCCCAGAATTCCTCTTAAATTTATATTTCACATTATTTGAACTTAATGGCCCTTTGATAATTGGACAAGATGCAAACTTAGCCTCAGCCCTGTGCATTGGACCAATCCTCAGTGAGGAAACTACAAGTGCATGAGCAGTGTGAGTAACAAAGCAACACTGAGCTGAACAGTGTAGGGACAATGTCAACATCTGGAAGACCACTAAAGGTGTAGTTGTGTTTATACACACATAGGAATGTACAGGACATCCTCTGTAGCTTCCTTTTCAAATACTGTCATTGGAATACCCTGGAATACCCTAAGTTAAAAGAAAGAGAAAGAGAAAGAGAAAGAGAGGAATAAGAAAGAGAGAAAAAGGAAAAAGAAAAGAAAGGAAATGGAATAAAAGCGAAAGGAAAAAAAGAAAAAGAAAAAGAAAAAGAAAAAGAAAAAGAAAAAGAAAAAGAAAAAGAAAAAGAAAAAGAAAAAGAAAAAGAAAAAGAAAAAGAAAAAGAAGTTAAAAGAAAAATAATTTTTCGAAGACTTTTTTTCTAAACTCATTTTATTATTAAAAGAATAGCAGTCTGACTAATTTTCTCTAACTTTCCCTGACAATTTAACAAAGTAAGCATATTATTAATGAAAATAGGCATAGAGGGACCCTCATGTATGCAGCATGCTGGGGACTGAAGTTCTGACCTACATAAAGCTCATGTGCACAACTGTCAAAGCTTTATCACCTGACCAGCAGAGCTTTTGCATAACCCAAATTCCTCTTGTTTAAGAGGGACCAAATCAGCAGCTAAAGCCAGCACACAGCAATGATTTAATCTCTCCTCTGCAAAATTAACTTGCTACTCTGTCCCTTCCTCAGCTCCTCAACATACCTGGTAGGCATTTCATGGATGTCAGACCCACTAATATTAAATTTCTTTCTCCAGCTCATCCTTAAAAATTTATGTCTAACATCCTTCTGGATAAATCCATTTAACAACAGAGATTCCTTGGCAAACTTGGGAAACTTCTCATTGGGCTGTATTAGCCTATTAAAAATTTAAAATTACCCTGTGGATTAGGTAACTTCAGGCCCACGTTAATGCCTTGTGTGTAAGTTTAGGGTTTGATGAAAAGCAGGGAGGTCAAGGGACAGAGTGAAAACCCTGCAATAGCTAAAGGCAGCAAAACAAAAGTGCACATGTGAAATCACAAAGGATTTTGTTTACTGTTGAGAGGTTCTAGCAGGATTGTGGTCCCAACAAGACAGCTGCCTGTAGGATAAATGATCCTAGAGAGACAGCTGTTTGGCGGAGAAGAACGAAAAATGGCAGCAAGATAACAACAGAGAAAAAAATACACAGCACAGGAAAGCAGAGCCCCAGCTAAGATTTTTAAAGGAGCAAAGTAAAGCAAAAGTATATTTCCTTTTTGGTTTTGTTGGTGGTTTATTGCCCCTGTGGTGGGACACAAATATCCTTAAAAGAGATGCAAAGTAAGAGTTAAAAAATATTGTTAGGATCTCCACAAGAGACAGTGAAAATACAATATATAGGAGCAACCACAGGAAGAAGTTGGTCAAGATGAAAGGGCAGGAATCAGTGTCTGCAGGGAACTCTGCTGTCCCATCACTGCTGGTGGAGGTTTCAGGCTTAAATTCCTAGTGTTATTTGCCTCAGTTCAGCTGCTTGGAACTTGAATGTGTCATCTAATCTATTTCACATTTCATAAACCTTCTTTTCCAGCTCTGGGAGTATTAAATATGCCCTGGTATGTCTGACATCAAGCTAGAGCAAAAAAACTCCAAAAAAACAAAAGAAAGCTCCACCACTCCCTTTTCTTCCTGATGCAAATGCCCATCATGTAAAATTTTGTTAATGGTGGTAAATTCATATGGAATGATCAATGAGAACAGTTTGTCCTTTCCATATTTCTGAGTCTAAAGTTATTGCTACTTGTCCATTTCAGCTGGCTGTTGTTTAAAGCTAAAGCAAGAACTGGTACTAGAAGGAAACTGCAAGTAAGCTGCATAGAAATGGAAAAGCAGTTTCTGTCTCAACAGAGTGGGAAGATGTCAAGCCATTTTAATACATTATTCTGGATTCTGAATATGTTTCTCAAGTGTGGAGCAGTATTTTATGCTTGACAATAACAAAGGTTGCAAAAGGATTTGGGAGGCCTCTAATAAAATCTTTAATCAGTTGACAGAAGAGTTTAATTAGCCAGTACTATTAACATGGTTTATACAATGCCATGCTTTGCCTGCATCCAGACAAACCTATGTGTGTATTACTACTTCTGCTTTTACTACTTAGAAAGGCTTAATGTTGACCTTTCCATGAGTTCCCTGTAGGTATTCTCACAAGTAGTGGACTTAACACAATACTTGACACTGTACTACAGCCAATCAATCCAGCACAAGTTACTTCAGTGTTCAGTGGATTGTAATATTTTTGATTGAAGATGGGAAATTATATCCCTCAGGCTGAGGCATGGGTCTGGAATGACATTAATGGCTCATCATTTTCTTACACAAATCAGAAGGATGTAGGTGAGACTCACAAATTTGAGATGGAGAACTTTGTAAGATGTCGAGAGCTTCTCAGTAAATCAGTGGGTGGAGCTTAATGAAGCACGGTGAAGGATGGTTTCAGATTGGCTGAAAAGCCTTTGTAGATGTGTGTGATCTTTTCTACAGAGCAGGATCCTTCCACAGAGCTCAATTCAATAAACTGAAGATGCAGTTTGGGTTAATTATAGACTTGAAAGGTTTACTTGCAGCATGAGCCTTTCTTTGTAGACATCAGAGTCTACCCATGTCTCTTTAGTGAACACCATGGCCAGGGAAGGGAATAGGATGAGAGGATATATCAAAAGCAAATGGTACTGTACAGTGTTAAATACTCACCAGAATCTTCATTCCAGAACTAAATCACAGACCCCTGGTTAAAGCCTTTGTCCTGGTTAAAGCAAATTTTGGAATTTTTTTATGTTTTTGCATTTTCAAACAGAGGTATCTTTTATGGTTTAGGAGCAGAAGAGTTTTGTCAGATGCCTGGTCTGACTACAACTTTCTACAGATCTACAACTTTCTGCAGATCTTCAAGGGAGTGTAGAGGGACTGCACTCCTCGTGAAGGTGGTGTAGTTAAACTCTCAACATAAGACAGGATGAATTAGAGTCACAGTGAATTTGGTAGATCTCACAGCAAGGCTTTCTTTTGACTCTCAGCTGCCTGGCAGAAAGGCTTGCTGATGAAAGCAGAGGTCAGAACTTCACAGATGGATATCAGTGAAGATCAATTCTTCTTCTTTCAAACACTTATCTTTAAACACAAACAGAATTTTTGAGTGTCATAAGATCAGCTTCACTATAGTCCATATAACCACAGGTACAGTGCACTGTGTTTCTCACCCTTTTTTCTCATTTCTTTAAATTCCTGCAGTGTAACAGAATATTTATCCTAAAGCAGTTGTAAGATGTTTACTTCTAGATGTGGATTTCTGCAGTTTCTGGCTGTGTTTTAATTTGGAAACCATTTCTAATTGCATGCTAGCAGAGAAAATTCTTGATGAGTAATTTCTTTCTGTTTTACTCAATATAATGCAGTATATTTACATATTGTGAAGCAGAAGATAGCTGTCTGTGGTTTTCTCTAACTA
This sequence comes from Ploceus nigricollis, assembly GCA_013399945.1. Classification (NCBI taxonomy): domain Eukaryota; kingdom Metazoa; phylum Chordata; class Aves; order Passeriformes; family Ploceidae; genus Ploceus; species Ploceus nigricollis. Next base: position 328,498 of record VXBC01009142.1, on the reverse strand, counting down.
CACTCAGGAAAAAAACTCTCAGCAAAATGGGTATAATTTCCTGCCTTTTAAAATTTTTTTGTTTGTTTGGGTTTTTGTTTTTTTGTTATCTGGTGGAGCCTTGTGACCTGCTTTTGTAAGTGGGAAGCCTGGAGCATTGATCTTGGGGTACCTGGACAGGGAGAGGGGAAAACAGTAGATTTGAAAGATTGTGTAGAACATGTGAAATATGCCATGCAAAAAACTCAATTTCTGTTGCATAGTGCAAATTTCTTAACTGGGTTCACCCACTGTTTGCAGTACTGAAGTTATCCATTGACACAAATTAGTGTTTTGTACACAGAGATCGACTTGCTGTGGTGAAGGAAGCCTGCTGAAATCCATAAAAACACTAGAACCTGTAACAGGGCACAGAGCTTTGTCTTTTTAACACTTTTGTGCTTTCCAGACTGACTAGATATCAGCATCTAGTGTAAAAATAAAACCTATTTCTCCTTAATTTACTTCCTCCCATCCAACAAAGGATGCCATATTTTCAGCTAGAGCCAGAAGAAAACTACCCTCCCTTTCCCTTTCCAAAACTTCTCATGTAATCATAGAATTCTTTGGACTGGAAGGGACCTTAAAGATCATCTGGTTTGAAACCCCCTGCCATGGGCAGGGATGCCTTCCCCTAGACCAGGTTGCTCAGGATCCCATCCAACTTGACCTTGAGCATTTACAGGGATGGAGCAGCCCCAGTTTCTCTGGGCAATGTGTGCCAGGGCCTCACAGTGAAGAATTCCTTCCTGATATCTAATCTAAAACTATTCTCTTTCAGTTTGAAGCCATTCTCTTTTGTTCTGTCACTATATTCTCTTGTAAATAGTCTCTCTCCAATCCCAAGGGAGTGACTGCCGTTCCAGAAGTCTGACTGCAGCAAAGAGTTGAATCCCTAAATCTGTATCAGTATGTTTGTTAGACATAGGGGAAGAGGAGGCTTTATGTTTTAATTTTTTTTTCTTTTTTTCTTTTTTTTTTTTTGCAGTGGCAGCATGTTTGTGACTCATGAATTTTGTTTGGTAGAATTGCTTTCATAATTTAACCTTGCCAAAAGTGGCTGCGCCTCTTAGTAGTTTTTCATTATAAAAGATCCTCTGTGTCGCCCCTAGATAGTCTCAAGCCAATAAAAAGAAACTGATTATTACATATTTTTTTGTCAAATGGAAGAAAAAATACCCAATGTGCTATAATAATAATGGCAATAATAAAAGATACTGACAATACTTAGAGATCAGCTGAATAAGCCCATTGACTGCACTGTTTTTGGGAGTGAATTTTCATGTCCCTTCTTGATGACACTGTTGGACTGTAATGTATTCTGCCTTCCAGATGACACACTACTTTTAACTTTCATGTACAGTATAAGCTAATAACATCTCATGGCTTTTCAATTGGAAGTTGTTCTTTGATAAACTGACAGTGATATGAGCACTCCTGCAAGATATTATTTTTGGAACAATGGAGAGAGAATTGGAAATTCTACGATTAGTGACAAATTTTCAGTGGCAATCATTGTATATTGCCAGCACTGAAATCAATAGGAGAATTCTAGAAATAATGTTCTACTCTGTGTGTGAAAAAAATGTGACCTATCATTAACACCTTCAGGCAAATAAGTGATGATTTAGGGCACTTAACAAAAGCTCATTTGTCTCTTAGGCTTTTGAAAATGAGGACAGGAATTGTAATAGCAACAGTGGGGAAATTTTTGAGCACATGAGAGATTTGAGATTGAAATTTCCTGTTGGAGTATTTTTTTACTGTACTGTTGCACTTAAGTTGTACTTTGAAGTTACATCAAGGGCATCCAGAGTGTGCAGATAACCAGTCTCTGTCAAATCCTAATACCAAAAAATGAATCACAGAAATATGCTGTTACTTAGAACAGATGTTTTTATATTACCATTATAAACTTATAGAATTAGAGCCCCTCAAATTAATAAATGTCAATAAAAATGCCATTGACATCATGAACCTCAGCATAAAAATGAAATATACAGATAAACACTCTCCAGTAGTATTCTAGCTATTACTCACACTGTTAATCAGAGTGCTGGCCAGTTAACATCCTTCTCTTCTGCTAAAAATGAGTCCATGTCCAAAAAGGAGGAATGACAGATCCAAACATTTAGCCTATCCGTTCCTTCCAAGTGGTTGATAAAGTTAATTTAGGACATTTTGGTGTCACAGACGTACAATACCTTACATCTTGTAACAAAAGGCAAGGTTCCATGTCAATATTTTGACCAAATAAATCTCTCCATGTTCCTTCCATCAGACTCTAAATAGGGAATGTCCTTGTCAACCAGGTGCCTCCATCTGTTTGGGATGTGTTCCAACATTTAAATTCTGCTGTGTGGATGTTCAGCACTACAGATATCCTGTCAATACTTCTGAATTTCTGAGTTTCTCTGTTTCAACTCCTCCATTTTATACCCATAAATTGTATCTCACATTATCCTGCTTTTCTCTTACAAGAGGCTGGATAGAAGGTGTATCGAGCCATTAGGTAATTTCCAAGGTACATTAATCATCTTACCAGAGTGTAAGAACAAGCTCACAAGTGCCAATATTCAAAGCTAAGTGTTGTGCTTGGAGGTGTCCCAGTGCTCTTGAGGAAGGTCAAATAACATACAATAATGTAAATGACAATGCTTTCACTAAACAATTATTCTCCATAATGTTCCATAAAAGGAACACAGAAATAGATACCCTGGGTCCAAGGATGATTTTTTGAATCAGAATGTCAGAAGCAGACATACCAATCTCTTCAGCAAATACAAGTGAAGTCCCTTCAGAGTTACCCTTCAAACACTAGCTTTTATAATAAATGGATTTGAAATCAGACTCAAGTCAGAGCTAAGGCTCTCTTCGGAGTCAAGAAAAGAAAGCTTCATCAGTTTGCACCAAATTCACAGTATGAAGCCTCTGGTGATCTCAGTGGTGGGGCATTTAAAATTCTTATACACTAAACCTGGAGCCACATTTCCCCTCTGTGATCTGGCTGCCCCAGCCTAACACCAGCAGCCTGTGCTCTGCCAGCACAGCTGCAGAGGAGCTCTTTCACTCTTGAGGTGCAAACCCCAGTGTTAATCAGGCCAGCACGGGGTGCAAAACATCAGCTGCCCCCAGATACTGCTCAGCAGTGGGAGAATTCCCTTCCTAAGGAAGCTTCTTTGGACTGGGACACAGGTAGGAGCCCAAACTCATCTCTCCTGATTCCCTCCCTGGACTGAAAAATGCTTCAGATATCTCTGAAATTCTCTTCTGGCCAGAATTTTCTGTCATCTAGGGCCCAGTGCAAGTTCTGCACAAAGACACAGACGTTCTTCTTTTTTTTGCCTTCAGGCATATTTCAGCTTTTTTTCTTTTTTTTCAAGGGCTCATCCATCAAAACACAGACAATCATAGACGTGACTATCTTGGCAAGTCTGTGTGATCATTACAAAAGGGGAGTGGGAGATGATGATGACAGCTGTGTTTTTTGGAGAGAGAGATGGGAATTTTAGGTCTCATTTGATTCTTCACTTTTACTGGCTTTTGCAAATGGCTGGAAGATTGCAACATCTTCATTCCCAGAACAATATCAATTCTGTAAAGCCTCAAATTTCACAGAATTACTTTTAAATTCAGATAACATTCCCAGTCACTATACAAAGGATATTAATGCTGGGATTCAACTACAGAATGACATCAACCAAATTAATTTTCTCCCCTTGTATCCCCATGTTCTCCATGTCCTGTATCTTGTCTGAAGTATGAATGAAAATTAATTTCCTATGGAGGGGGAATGGCTGCAAGAAATATTGAAGCCATTAATTACTGTAGATTTTGTTCTTCTTGACCAAGATATTTATATTTTCTTAACACTTAATTGATGCTGAATTTTTAAGTAGTGGAATAAGGAGAAGATGAAATTATATTATGTAGAATTGGATTATGCTCCCCTTCTCCCTCCCCATCCTCTGGGATGCTTGCTCACATTTTAAAAAGGAGTTTCACAAGGTTAAAACTTATGGAGTACAATATGTAGATCCTTGAGAAATAGGTGCTGGTTTTACTCAAACATCAATAAAAGATGGAGCATGCTGAAAACACCAAATGCATATTAAAAATGCAATAAATAATGGCTGAAAATTATGATTTACTTTTAAATTATAGCCAAAAAGTATTAGATCTTCAAAGGGTCATCTTTAACTTTCCTCTGTTACCAGTTACATATTGAAGTTCGAATGTAAGTTTCAATATATCCCTCCCAACGCTGTCTGCACATCAAAATAAACTCACCTTGTGTAATTTTCTTTCACAGCTGATTTTCCCTTTTATCACATGACCATCAGAAGTGCAATGGGCATACGCAGGCTTGGATTTGTACATATCTGGATTTTTCATGCTGTAAAGAACAGCAACAACTCTGTTCTTATCCAAGCATTACAAACCATTGTCACCAAGCAGCTCTCCACAGCCAGTGGTATGATAGCCCTTGGTTTAATACCTGACTGACCCTTCATGTTTGGTGAAGCAGAAATCTGTAGTCAAACTCACCCAAACATGGGGATCAGCAGCAACTCTCCATTGTCACTTCACAGGACACCATGGAATTTCTATGAAGGGACCATATCCTCTGCAGAGAGGATAAGCAAACCCATTGTCAGCTCTTTTCTCCCAGCAAGAAAGACTCCCAGTTTAGAGCAGCTAATTAATAGTTAACTGTAATCTCTAGAGCTGTGTATTTTGGGGATAATAAACCCTAAGCCTGGATAAATCTCTGTGGGAAGTATGACAAGACCAGCCCTCACCTGTATCTTGCCACACAGGTATGACAGACACCCAGATCTGGGACTGTTCACAACTTGTGGTCCCTTCTTAACCAGTTCTGAATCCACAGGACTGCTCCAGCACTGGTAGGGTGAGTCAGGCTGTGGTAACTGCTCAAGGCAGTGAAAACCAAGTTTCAGGCAATCATACCTTTTGAGACACTTTCCAAGTTTCTAATTCCTGATTTTGCAACCAGAATTTTTTTGGTGTTTCTGTTGACGTGTACAGGTTGTAGCAAGACGCAGAGCATCACAGAGCTTCCTTTGCAATTACATCAGTTTTGCTAGCCAGAAAGAAAGCTCAATATCAGCTGAGCAAAGCTACATCTTCAAAAAGGGTCCTACATTTTTGGACACCCTGAGCAATATGCTGAAGTCCCCAAAGTGTGTTTAGAGCTAGCCTCACTCAGGGATGATTGACATATGTGAAAAACTGGCACACGACAGGCACCAAAAATCAAAAGTTAGTTGCAAAATGTCTACTCAGTAAGAGCAGCTTTAAATTCAGGTAAAAAGTGCTTGGAAGGGTTAAAATGCAAGGTTAATATGAGTGCTCATTGCCATGCTTAATGCACAGAGTGCTATTTCCAGTGGTGGTCTTTCCCTTCCCCAAAAGAATTCTTGAAAGTGACATTCCAATCTGACAGATGTTTAATTACATATGAAACTCTGCTGAAGTCAAAGGCAGATTGAATGTTTCTGCAGATAAACAGAAATATACTGATTTAATTCTAACAGCAGCAGCAACATATTTCAATATTGGAAGAATGCAAAGAGAATACCTAATAAAAAGTTAAGGATTTAGAAGAAACTTCACTGATAGGTTTACACACTATGATTTTTCCTTATCTGAATCATTTATAGAAATTGACACTGCTCTTATAGATATCTGACATTTTATCTACATTTAGTGCAGGTCTTGCATTCAGTTTCTGTCTATGTAGTTTCAAGCCCAAGGTTCCCCTTTGAATTCTGGTTATAAAGTTCAAAGTAATTCCAATCTAACTTTCAAGGTGTCAGTTAAACTTATAATGAGGTCATAATTTTTGTTTTGATGAGTTTAAAAATAAATTTTGTGACCAGCCTCACACACTGTCTTCTCAGGTCTCTATTTCCACTGCTGTTAAAACGTCTCCTGTCTTGGTCTTGTCTCCTGTCTTGATCTCATTGCCTGGAGGTGAGATCTACTGCTGTGGTTTCTAAACCTCCACGTGACAGGTGTCCTCCTACTGCTGGCAGGTATCACACAGGACCTGTCAGACCTGGGTGCTTTTAGAACAGGAGCTGGAAGTCTTTTCTAATGATGCCTGATTACCCTGTTCAGACAATCAAATTTCACTCTTCTTTGTGAAATGGGGCAGAATAAATAAACTCCCCCACACACGTAAGATTCACGCCTGAGTTCTTAATTATGGTTAAACCATGAGGGGTTTCTGCCTAGGCACTGCTGGTGAGACATTAGTGAAAGCAAATCACCATAACCATCACTCAGAATTTATGTTCTGATCCAATAAAAATGAGAAAATTTTGCTGTTGAAGGCTCCTTTTCTCTGGACCCATACTGTGATTTACCAGGTACGATGTATAGAAGCTGAACCATTTATACCAGAACACAGAAATGATGTTACTGCTGCAAATATCTCATTAAACCATGCACGTACTCTGATGAAAAATAGCTTTTGCAAAATCACATACACAGGCCACTCTGTCAGGATCATGGATAATCCTAGGAACACTCAATAATCACTGGCAGGATTTTGCTTTATAATTTACAAATATCCCCTTGGGAATTTTAGCTCTACCATGCAATGGCTCTACTTCAGGAAGGGTCACAAGGCGTTTGTGACATTGCTCACAATCCTTCTTCTCTCTTTGAATTTAAAAATGAAAGAGCTGAAAAAATAAACCAGGTTCAAAGCTATAACTATCACACGGAGATTTTCCTGAAATCTCCCCTCCCCTGGCCCACACCAGAACTTGCCTAATGTAATTTTTGATATTTAAATGAAGTAGCAACAGCATATTAAATATATAGATATTGAGGATTTTGTGTTTTCCAAAGAAACACCTGGAAGCAGATGTTATGTTCAGTCCCAAAAAGATGTTTCTAACATTTCAGTGAAAGCAAAGGAGGATCAGTCGCTCTCCAGGCAATGCCACCAACAGGGCCACTTGTTTGTTTGATGTTGGTGTTATAAACATGCATTCACCTTTTTTTTTTTTAGGCAATTACTTTTTAGTTTCAAGGGGAGCTTTGGTTTAATTTCCTTATTTGGTACATATGGAAGAGCTGCCTAAAGCACTAGGCAGGAACTTTTGACATTTCTATAAAAACCCAAGTGCAATCAATAGCTAGATATTGAGGTCAGAAAAGTAGCTACTGAAAAAGTTTAGTTAGTTACTGTAGTTTGCACAAAGAAACCACTTTTCATTTAAACCCACAGGCTTATGATAGAAGCTGGTGAAGGGCTATAGGGATGACATGATGTCAAAATAAAAATAAATTGTCAGTATAAATCCAGGGAGACACTGTCACAATATCAGCTTGAAACAAAATGACACCAATGCAAATTTTATAAGAAACAACTTTAAGATGTCAAGACACTGGTAAATTGATGTCAGTTCAGGTCTGTAGGGAGACTGTTAGGATTAAAAAAGAAAAACCTAAACAAACTAAAAAGCATTCTCAGAGTAATGGCTATAATAGGCATTTCTAATTTTGTCAGTTGAAGTTAGTTGTAGCAACACAAACATGCAGATACCATGATTAAAATGTCAGCAAAAAAAACCCCAAACTACACACAAAACCAAAAGAAAATATTGATAAAAACATAATACACACTTGTTACATTGTTTGTACAGTTAGGCACAGACATTTCCAGTTTAGACTGCTTCTATATTTAAATCCATAATCTCTGATTCTATTTCAGTTGACTAATAAAAAATCTGGAAGCTTCTTCATGCAATACAAACCTCCTGTAGCTTTTTACCCATGCAGTGTGCAACAGAATTTATGGTGAGTTGAACAGATCAAATAGACAGCAGGAGCAGAGCTTGGCTCTTCCAGTCTCTCATTATCAGGCTTTGCTGGATCTCCTTGTCACCGTTTCACATGTCCTGTAATTCAGTATATCCTGGTAAATCTGAGCCTAAGCCCACTAGTGACCAAGAAGGCTCAGAAACACAAAGAGATTTATTTATTTTGAAAGTCTTACAGGGTTTTCTAGGAGTGTTTTGAAGCACTGTTTTTGAGCAGTGGGATGTTGGGGGCAGTTGTGAGAACACTTAATGCCTGGCATCTCTTGAAGTCATTTACATTCAGGCAAAAGTGGGTGGAAGTTCTGCCATGTGAAAGCGACATTTGCGAATGTGTAAATGACTGCACAGCGCTTTTGGAGCAGTCACAACCAGGGCCCTGCTCAGCACTGTGGCTCTGCCATGTGCAGCATTAACCTTTACCATGTTCTGCTTTCCCTGCACACAATAACAGCAGATCCTTGTCGGGGGTGGTTACACAAGATGGTGCATATGCTTCCAGGCTCCCAGTCCCAGATCAAAAATACATGGCATGTAGCACAGAACTATCTATACTCATTCCCCATTCTAAATTGATTTGAAATACTTCAGGTTGTACATCTGCCTCCGAAGACTTTTTGGCATAAATCCTGCATTTTAGGCCCTGGCTACTTTAAAATAGAAACTGTTATGCCACTAGGACCAAAGTGGATCAGGTTCCAACTGCCTGAAGTTCTGATAGACTACAGGTGCTCTATTTATCATCAGCATGAGCTCTGTTGAAATTAAATACTTTCTGCAACCCCATTTTGGTGTATATTCTGTCATACAAACCTAAATAATAACAAAACCCGCAGGCAATAATAATAATGACACCTTTGAAATCATTAATTCCTGAGTTTGTGTTTAGAAGCTGACTGAAAATATGACAGGGCCAGATTTCAACACCTTCCATGCTGGAGCCTGTCTGAAGTGAAACCATTGACGTCAGTGGAACGATTCCAGATTTATAGCTGCCAAGTTATGCACATCTCTGTGTGTGTCACTTTATGTTAGTTATTTAATGCATTGATTTGCATACCATAAGCAATTTGCATAGAACCAAAATTTGCATAGGACAGCATGGAGCCACACCAACATGCCTGAAGGGGTGAGGTGGGTAAGGCATCTGGAAACTGGGGTGAAGGTGTCAGTGGCTGTGTGCAGTGAGAGATGAGGGCCTGTGGCTGATCTGGGGGCTGATGCTATGGCTATGTCAATTAAACTGTGAGATACTGTGCCTTTCACCTGCCACCCTTGTGCATTGAAGTTGTGCCTAAAGGTGCCACTGCATCTCCTACCCAGGGCACAGCTGGGAGTGGGGACTGGAGGCTGATGCAGCAGGAAGAGAGGAGTCAGGAAGTAGGAGGGATTCTGGCCACGTTTTCTGGTGAAAACATCACTTGGTGGCTAACACTTGCACTGCCAAGTTAAATTTGCAGCCAGATGAGAGCAGGCTCATGTGAAATACACACGTGAAAGATATAATGAAAAATACATGGACTTGCTAAGCCCACAGATGTACTCTAGGGTAAACGGAATGAGAATTTAGCTAAAATTGACATGAATCATTGACATAATGGAAACTGTCATCAGGAAACTCTGGGATTATCAACAAAATCTTAGCTATTCCCCGCTCAAAGCACAAAACTCAGGTACTGATCCTTTGACCACTTTCTAAAAATTGCAAATCTAGTCTGGAGGAATTGTAAGAATTTTACTTTGAATGATTACCCAGAAACTCAGTTTGCATCATGAATATCCTTAGTCTTCCAGGGCGAAAGTAATGTTTTCCTCTTCAGAAATGTCTCTGAGATTGCCAACTGGCGTTTTCAGTGCATACACATCCACTCAACACCGTCTGGGGTCCTTGAAGGGCAAACTGGGGAAAAGTGCAACCCTGCCAGGTCTCTGGCTCCCTGGGTGCTCAATGCCTACTAATGCCTATATTTTTAGCAAGAAATTCCTGCTTCTGTGCAAATCTAAATTGGTGGCTCTTAGCAGCTTCAATTCTACAGAACTTCATCAGAACCATCCTTCTCTCTAAATATTCTCAGTGGCTTTGAGGATGCTGTTGGAGATGCAGCCCTGCAGCCACATTCATTTCAAGCCCCAGTTAAGGTAGTTGATCATTGTGAGAAGCAGAAGAACAGCCCTGGAATCATGCTTCAGCCTTGAGAGATTCAACCCCAACTGCTTTCCCATACACTTTTGGTGTTGCTTTCTCTGCTGGCACCCAGAAGAGTTGTTTTTTTTTTCCAAACATCCTAATGTCAGGACTTAACCAGAATGCAGAGATGCTGCCTGTTTCAAAGGCTAAATAACCAGACCATTTCTGTTAGGAGACCTCGGGTGTCTGCAGTACAACCTCTCCAAAAAATAAAACCTCACCCAAGGAAGTTAGCTTAGTGGTACCATGGGATCCCATGGTAAATATATATAGTTTCCCCTAAATGTAGTTGGTTTTCCCCTAAATATATATAGTTTGTATAACGAAATGATGGTGTGTCCTTAGACTCTGTCTTCCTTGGGAACAAAGGTGTGGTCTTCACTCATTTTAACTAGCAGAAATTAGTTCACTTGCAGCAAAAGCTAGGAAGGCAACAGTTTAATTTGCAGTTTTAACAAAGGCCAATGTTCATTCATGAAGCAGCCCAAGTGGCAGAGGTGCAGTCACCCCATCTCTGCTGCACGTGCCCTGCTCAGGTCAGACCTGTCTGCCATTGATTTAGTGGGTTGAACTAAATTCAGTAGGCTCCAGATTTTAACTAGACTTTTTAGTCTTTGCTAGAAACATTTATTACTTTCATTTCTTTTTTGGCCTACTTTTAGATAATCTGCATTTGTTTGGGGGGACAAAAAAAGACACTTTTTCTAGCTGAAGGCAGGGCCTTTCAGTGCAACTCCCAGCAATGGTTAAAGGGGAAAATCCAGATTTGCAAACTGTTCCTGCAGCAATATGTTACCCATTATTATTATTCTTCATTATGAAAAAACTGAGGTTATTTAGGTTTACAAAAAAAGTAGAGCTCAGCTGTGGCTTTCAGTAACTGCCATGAGTGAATTGCTACGATGATGGACAGATTTCAAATGGTCAGTTCTGTTTCTCCCACTGAGACCTAGATCAGTTTGTCAGCCTGTTAGTGATAATCATTTCCAAACAAACAAACAAACCTCAAACAAAGCCCACACACAATTTTTCCATCAGAACCCATATTTAACTTTAAATGGGTGGTTGGCTGCAGTTTCTGCTCTTTCTCTATTATTCTGCTTCTCTGTGTTTGTCTCCATCTATCGTGTATTGTTGCATTTATTAAAGTCCTTTTCTTATGAAAATGTTTCTAATCACAAAACAACTCCCAATGCAGCAAGTTAAATTAAAGCCACTCACAGTACTTCAGGTAGTAAAGTGGTAGTGGTTTTCATAAACCCTCTCTTTTTGGTTTGGTCACAGTTCTGCTCCAGGGCACCTGGAACACCATTTCAATACTTCTAAAGATAAATAGAGTTCTGTCAATAAACTGAAAATTGCTGACCTTGTCTTGTTCATCAATTTAGGCATCGAAAAAATTCTGCCTCCTGGGATTGGCAGTGCTTTTCCATCTGAACTGAAAAATGCTAAGCCTGCCATATTTAATGACAGGCCCGGGAGGGTTAATGAAAGAGCAGAAGTGGCATTTCACCTTGACTTGCAGCTGCCCTATAACATTGCCTAAGGGTCCAGCTAAGTGTTAGCTCCATCTGAACAGTACAGGGCAGGAGCAAAGACCTATAGAGAATTCTAACAGGATATCCTCAATTGCCCTGCTTCTTGCCCTGCTTGCCTTTGTGTGTGTGTGTGAGTGTTTGTGTGAAATCTGTAACAAATGAAACCTCAGGGATTTTTGTCTTCATTGGTAACAAAAGCTCTGGAAATGCTGAAAAACTGAGCAACAAAGAAATGCTGCAATGAATGACTAAATCATCTTCTAGCTTATGGCTGGACTCTACCAGCATTTCAGAATTTGCTTTTGTTATTGATAGCTTCATTTTTATTAGCTAAACATTGATGATTAGTCTAGACTGGTAATTAGAAGCGATCCTTTTACACAGAGTCTTGGATTAAGAGCTTTTGTGATTTTGTGGACTCTAGTTTGTGTGAATGTCAATTTGATCCTTTTAGCATGTTTATGCTAAGTATCAGGAGGCTCCTGGGATTCGTGGAAGTGCAGTGCTGAACCTCTCAGACGCTGCGCAACAGCTGGGGTGCCGCTTCCGTTTGAAAGGCTTTCTTCTGTTCTCACTAATGGAGGATCAAAAGTCATCCCTTCAATTAAAAACTAAAGAAAGAATCTCATTCTTCAGCATTTTATGTCTAATTAAGAATTTTAGTGGGAAATGTACAGCAGTGCTCACTGATTAATTTATCAAACACAAAAATCCCCCTCTCTTCTACCAGTCCAATTAGCCAGGCATTTTATATGGCTGGGAGATTGAAACACTGTTACTACATGGAAACCAGAGGCTCTTTGCATTTGCAATTGTGTGGTAAAGAGACTGGAAAATTTCTTGTCTAATACCGTGCATACTTAGGGCCTGATCCTGTGAATTATTGAAAATCCCTGCTAAAAAATGCATGGTCTTCTGAAGGTCCATTCCAGTATGATATTCAATATCCTGAACACACAGGAGCATCAGGGAAAAGCAGAGGATGCTGCCTGCTTTGGAAAATAGAGCATTTACTGCATAAAATGCCCAAAGGGAAGCATAGCTGCTGCTCAGACAATCTCAAGCACTGTGGAGCATAATTCACGTGTTAGCTGCTGCCTTCTTACCTTGTGCTGAGGTCTCTGTGCATTTCAGAACCAGGGATTGATCTCTCCTTCCACAAGCCACCTGTCAGAAACAATGTGGAAATATATTATCAATCATTTGTCACTCCCCTCTAACACAAGGATCATGAGTCACACTGTTTGTCAGCTCATGTCCCTTGCCTATACATCAGAAAGGGGTTATTACCATCTCACTTTTCCTCTGCTGAGAGCAGGCGTGTGAGCCACAGCATCCAGACCACTCTCCCTGTTGCATGAGTGTCTCTCAGGAATACACTGGGAAGCACACTACCTTTCATGTGTTCTTTATTTGCTTATCCTCCCTCTCAGGGTAGTGTTTGGTGAATGGCTTCCTGTTGTGGTATATTCCTGTTTTTTTCTTTTTTTTTTTTTTTTTTCATTTTATTCTGATATTTCTTGATTTTGTTGTTGTTGCTACTGTTTTGTTTAATATATTTTGTAGAACTATGTTGTTGCATTTTTGTTATGGAAGGTAAGATTAAGGGAACAGGCTTGGTTTTTCAAATGGATTTGAACAGCTCTGGGGCATGAGGATGCTCAGTAGACCTAGCCTTGAGTAAGGAATTAGTGCTAAAATGCACAGCTCTGATCAGAGCAGCTGGGAGATGCTGTGGCTGCACTTGGGTAGATGGATGAGGTCATATCCAAACATCTTGGAGCACAGACCTTAGCATGTTTACATTGAGAGTGTGTCATTGAAGCAAATCTCCTCATTCTTTCCACTTATGCCCTTTGGTTTGCATTGGGCAGAGCTCTGAGGCCATGACTTGGGCACCTTCCAAGTGACATTAAATTGGAAGACACACCTTTATTCTGACCCATTATAGCCATTCCTACACTTTCGTTTCATTCTCACTCTTAAAACCATGAAAGGGGAATATCAAACTCTGATCTCTCTGTGTTCAAAGCTCGTGTGCTGCCCTTTGCAGAGAAACTTCCATGGCCTCATCTCTCACTGGTGGAAGATCAGTTCTTCTCATTGCACAGTCTGAGCTTTGGATGGAGTGCAGGGTCCCCAGAGAGACCTCATTTGTTCTTTTCCTAATACAGTCACCTGCATATCTCAGGGGAAAAGTGAGCCAAAATTAAGTAGGAAGAGTTGGGTAATTTTCCAAATATGCTGTGATTCATGAAGAAATAATAAAAATAAATTATAAATTTTCTCCCTAGACGAAGATGTTACAAAGAGCTAGAGTGATTTGGAACAATTTGTTGACAGGGTATACAAGAATTAAGTGGGAGAGACTATCAAGGAAGACAAAATTATGTTTCTGGAGGACGAGATCATTGAAGAGGAAGAAGTTTAAGGCTTTATGAGGAGATGAAAAACAGTTCACATTTATATTGGCAATTTTATGAACTTCACTACTTGCCCAGCCATTTATGGTGGACATCTACAACATTAATTAAAAGCTCCAGATAACCATGCTGGGGTAAAACTGGAAGCCATGTCAACACCATTATTCCCCCTCTTCACTTTGCATTCTACCAACTTGCAGTAAGGACATGGTTTTGATGTCTATATGACCCTTTCTTTTGTAGGTGATGCCTCTGATTTTCCTCTGTTCTTGATCTTTATATCCTTTATAAGCAGTTGGCAGTGCATATCTGAATTACCAAGAAAAAGCAGAATTGCACAGTCAGGCAGAATTTGTCTAAACACATCCAAACATAAGATAAGGTAAGGAACACTTTGATGCCGTGGAGTGGCTACCTAGAACAAGGCTAGACAAGATTAAGAGAATAAAGTGGATATTTATTAAAGGCCTTCAACAGATACACCTTGGGCAGTCAAAAGCCCCTCTTGGAGGGGAAGCCCCCCTCTTGGAGGGGTGCCCCCCCTCCAGGAGGGGTTACACCCAAGGTGGATGGAGGCCACGAGTTTTTCAGACAGATACAAGTTTGGTCTATTAGCATATCAGGGGTTAATCCTCCAATTACAGCTTCAGGTAATGAAGTCATACACCCCCAGTTTGCTTTCTCCCAATTCACTTTTGTTTATGCTTTTCGGGGCCTGGGGCAGAGGGTGTCCTTGGATCTCAGGCTTAGAGGGGTTGTTTTGTCTGACCAAGATGTGAAGACAGTTAACTAATACTCTATATAGACTTTAGAGTTGTGCATTAATGGATCACTACAGGATTTGAAAAATATAAGGCATCAGCTTCTACATGCAACTCTGATACTAGGAAAGCAAATTTGTAACTAATCTATAGATAAATTTATAGATTTAGATAAATATAGATAAATAACTAATATATAGATAAATAAGACCCTATTCAGGCTAGAATTGGGTCTTATTTACCTGTATTTAATCTTTGTCTTCCATAATTCTAAACTTTAACGTTCTGGCGACATGGAAGGGAGAAGTGCAAGGATAGCTCATCTTTCAGCAGCATTTGGAAAGATAAGAGTACCTGTAACGTGCTCCCACAGTAACAGGAAAGAAGTTTTGATAAAATAATATTCTGCCTGGTCAGGTAGCAGAGGGAAAAGGAGGATCTGTTATCCTTAACATGGCAAATCTCTCAGTTTTCTATTCTGGTCTACAGTGGTTTTGTACACCTGATGTACAGGTGAGCTGCTTTGGATGATGCCTTTGGTGCAGAAACATCTTTGCCCTGCAGTAACCACTGAAGGGCACTCTTTCTTGCCTCTGTACATATGCTAAACATACCTCATTTTCAATGGAAGTCAAACTGGAACATAGAAGAAAGTCTTCATGTCAATAGTTCTCACAGATTAATGTTTGTATGACAGGAAAATTATTTTGACAGGTAGAAATAAATATATATATGGATATAAAAGGAGAAATTTTACACTCTTTGACAACTAAGGAGCAAGACCATCTCATCTGGATTTTTTTATACCGTCCACACTCTTCAGAACTGTCCACAGTTTTGGAGATTTCTGTTGCAGTGAGAGTGCCTGAAGCTTCAAGTTAATATTTTCAGGAAACTCAGAGTGTTACAAAGCACGTACGTGCTCTCTATTTTCAAAGGCTAAACAAGCATGACTGCAAACACTATCACAGCACTAGTAAAAAGGTGCTGAACCACACTATAAGAGACAGTAATTCATTGTGGAGAATACTCTGTTATCCATGAGGGAGATTGGTCTTTGTGCAGTGTGAGGAAAAGATAAGCATATTGACATGTCTTCTTTTGAAGTGTCCATCCACTCTGCCACAGCCTCCTCCTTTCTGCTCGCTTCCTATTGATTATGTCTGCACTAAAGTTCAGCTGACCATTTATATTTCAAGTGAGAAGGAGGGAGAACTGGAGATTTAAAACCATTTAAACACCTCTTGCTAGAGTTAATGCTTGCATGTCACCAGCAGTTGTCAGGACTCAGGCAATGAAATTCCTGAGGGTGGTTCATAATGATTCAATTTGTCAGCATTTCAAGCATTTCAAGCAGAAACATGCAGGTCTGATATTCCAGTCCAGGGGGTATAAGAACAGCCAGAAGAGTGTGTCTCTGTGTTACTCACCAGTAAGCAGATGATAGCACAGAGCTGGTGGTACAACTTTAACTGCATTGCAGGATAAATTGGGGGTGCAGGCACAGAAGCTACTGGAATACCTGTGTGTGAGAACTTTATCTGCTGTGTTAGGTCTCTGGTAAATACACACATGGCACAGAAGTGTGTGCACATGAATGAGGGATGCTCTGGAAATCCTGTGTAAAGATGCACATGATCTTTCACATTCACATTTAGGTACCTGACATAATATGCAATGACATACATGCTCATTGTATGTGTATTTTAGGCTTTGACAGGTCTTCAGTAAAATCTGTAGTCAGCTTCTGCAGGTTTTTGTAATCCTATTTTCTTATTCTTTAGCAATGCTTGGAGACCTGCACAGACAAGATGGGAAATCAAACAGCCAGAAGACACAGGGTACAGCCTATTCATTATTCTGCTTTGCCATTTCTTCTGTTGCCTGCTTTGTCTTTCCAGACCACATACTTGGTGTAATTTGTGTTGTACCTGTGCTAAATCTGGGGCAGAATTTATTTTTTTCCTTTTTTGTTCAGCACAGTAGGTGATAGATTGGTGACCTGATATGCCCCCACAGTGCAAACACATGGTGAAGTGTTGTTAAAAGTGCAAAGCAAACAGGATAACAGGAAGGATATCTTGTTTGTCTCCTTGTATAAGGTCAGGTTTAAGGGGAAGTCTGGAAAGGAGAGCAGGCTGAAAAAAACCCAACAAAAAATCACAAACCAAAAAACCACTAAATAATAATAAAAAAGACATTACTAACTTTTTTTTAATAAGTGCTAATGGTTTAGTTTCAACCAATTACAAACTACTCTCTAGGTTAGATGAGTCTTTTCATTAGACTATGTATGCACACAGGGTTAAACCTGTGATCTGAGAAACCTGGTGGTTTGATGGGCTACTCCTAAATGGCTGTCATGAAAGCTGACTGAGAGAAGTCAACACATGGTTTACAAGTTCAAAGTCCCTCTTAAGGATCTGTGTTTTCTCCAGTGGGAAGCATGGCTGTTTTCCTGACATGGAAAAAGTCTGAATAATTACCAATTAGGAAAACTGAAAGAGTAAGCTGGAAATTAACCATATAAACTGTGTCCAGCCCAAACTTACTCTCCTGCTTGCAGAGCTTGTATACTGACAATAAATAAGCATAGATTATACATATGTGAAAAGTAATATTTTATCTCCATTGGATTTTAAAATTTGTTTATCTATGAGACTCTTCTATGTCATTTAATGTAATGTGCTTGTCTGTGGTACCTTTTTAGTAAAGATTCAATACGCTGCTTCTGATATAGGTTATTTAAATAACTGATTAATAAAGCTGCAAAAAAAAGTAGGAGCTGATTTTCTTTTACTATGGTAGGATGACTCTCTTAGTGTAGAACTTTTGCAGCTTCCATTTCCCATACACTACTCTCTTTTTAATGATTTATTTAAAATGCTTTCATTAAAAATAAATTTAACACAAAACACTCATAAAGCTTGACTCCTCCTATGACTGTGGGGCTTAATTTAGAGTAATTTCATAGGGCAGTTTCATTAAGGGGCAGTTTTGGCAGCTGCTTCAGGCTGATTTTTCAGGAGGTCTGGAATGAATAGCCCATGAGGAAGGACAAAGTGAACCAGTATTGTTACATCTTTATACAACTGAGGGGAAGGTTAATTGAAATGTAAGAATCTGAAAGATTAAAAGATGTGATTAGAAACACTGAGCTTGAAGTACTGGAAGGAAAAAAAATTACGTCAGAAGGAAAAAAAATCAGCAGTGTTCAAAGGATACAGAATTACTATAAAATAATATTATAAAATAAGTAAAAGTATCTGCCATTGTCTTTAAGCAAAACAAGGCATATCAAAAGACACAGAATTTAGGCTCTGAAATGGGTAAAAGTAGATATTTATTGTCTATAGGTATACAATGGAGTAAAAAGAAGATTTTATAAAAATAGGTTCAAGCCACAAGGAAAAGATTGAAGAATTTTAGTGCCTGATTCTAACAAATACTAAAACACTATGTCATCTTTGACTGAATTCTTCAAAACCAAATGCTTAAGTAAGGCTTTTCCTCTCTGTTTATTTTTCTTTGGAATTCACTGTTAAAAATTCCAGAACTGGATGTTGCCAAGAACCTCTATTACAGAGGCCAATCATCTTAAAAAATAGATATTCCCATCTATGGAACCTAGTAAATTTTTAATTGCTGTCATGGATAGATATTGTAATATCTTCTCCTTATGATGCAACAATTAAGGTGGAGAAGACATTTCCATTAAAAAGATCATATAGCTCAGTGGGGAAAAACTAAATGATCCAGCTGGGCTGAAGCTGTGCTTTGGACATATCTGCCTTGAAGAGAATGTTTCCATCAGATTCAGATTTTAAATTGAGATGTGTCTAAATAAAATCGTGGAAATATTTTTTTAGGCACCAGTGTATCTGTCAAATGCTATGTAGAGAAAAGGATTCTGAGGCAGTACAGCCCTTGGCATGGGATTTGCTCTGGAAAGGCCATACTTCTCAGGTTGGATAGAAATTCTTCTCCTGAACTGGATGAGCAATTCCACAGTGAAGTTATTGGGAATAAAGCATTTTAATTGAGGTGGTGACTGTTCTCCGTAGTTTTGGGCCTTAAATGGATGAAAAAAAATTGATATTAGAAAAGGAAATCCTGCATAGTTCTCCAGATAGGCCTTGATGTTCCCAAATTTCCCTCTCCCTGCCTCCCTTCAGACTCAAGCCAGGCCATGGCTTCCTCAGGAAGACTACAGCAATCTTCTCCTCTCGTAATGCTTAACCCATTTCCCTCTCTTCCCGACCTCTCCTATCCCAGTATCCCTCTGCTAGCAGTCTGAAGAGTGGGACATAGGAAGGGACTGTTTTTAAGGAATAGCAAGACTCAGGTGCTACATGTATCTCTTCGCGCTCCGAGATTTGTAGCAGCACCCTAATAGCTCAGCTATATTTAGATGGCTTAAAAAACAGCAGGATGACTTCTGTGAGGATGTTAGAAACATAAATGTTTTAATAAAGAGCAAAATAACAAACCTCTTAACAGAGAAAAAGCGAGCCAGGGTAGGAGTTCCTTGCCCTGCTAGAAACACCTCACAAAAGCGATTTACCTCCTTTGTGCTTTTCTTTTCTAGGGAATTGCTAAGGCGGGACCTTTTGGCCTCTGTCCAATTAGCTGTCCCCAAATTTGATGTGATGTCCCTTTGGTCCTATGAGATGTCTTTTAAACTCATTAAGGAGAGAAACTTCTGAGCCTCTTTCCTTTTCAGGGAGACAAAGGGTTTCTTATTTACTTCTTAGCTGAACTCACACTCCTACACTCAGGTAGTTCTAGAGCAGAAAGCAGAGAAATTCTTCAGCCATCGTGGACCCTCACAGCTAAAGCATCCAGCACCCATCTACAGCAGAGGGAGTCTGAGCCCCAAACACCCAGGTTTCCTTTTGCAATCATCTCCTAATGGGGTTATTTAGGAGCAGGAAAACAAAATGCAATCAGAATCGATCCAGACACATCCACAGGGGAGAATAAATGTTACAGTAGTTGGGATAATAAGGCCAGGTTTGCAGTGACCCCATCACACCTTTCCTCAAGGAGGATGTAATTTGGCTTTCACTCAGGTCCTAAGGATCAGCCTGGGGACAGCCATGAGCTTTTGTGATTTGTGACATAAGGACTGAGACTAAACTGTGTCCCTTGGTATCAGGCTGGGACATTGACTCATCCCCTTGCTGACTGTTCTCACAACAGCACAAGGTGTTGTTCATCTTTTAGCAGACAACTTGTTATACACGATTTGCTTGAAGAGCAAAGCAGCCAGAAAGTTTCTTTAATGAGTACAATAGATTCTGATCTCTGCTCAGTTCTCATTTATCTCAAATCCATGTTCCAAAGTCAGTGTTGAGTGCAAGTGAGGGAAGAAAATGAGGCATAAGGGTTAGCTGAGACCAAACTGCAAAGTTAAAGAGGCCAATAACATATATGACAACTGTAGATATAGGAAAACAAGATAAGGACTTATGTGAGAGGATCTAATGTAGTCAAATTAAAGCAATCCAGAGCAATGGTCAGTGCTCACATCCTGCCTTCATTTGGGTACAAGCTGGATGGAATATCAGGCAGGGCAGTGTGGCCATTCACCAAGCTCCCTGTACTGGACCCTGGAACAGCTTTAGTGTAGCCTGGCCCTAGTCCTGATGGCAGGTACAAATGGTGGTGACCATTCACCAAGGGAATGGAATAAAGCTGAATCAGAGGAGATTTAATTTAGGTGTTGGGAAAAGGTTCTTCACTCAGAGGGTGGTTGGTCACTGGAACAGGCTCCCTAAGGAAGGCGTCACAGCTCCAAGCCTGACAAAGCTCAAGAAGTGTCTGGACCATGCTCTCAGGCACATGTTGGGATTCTTGGGGTATCCTGGGCCAGGAGCTGGATTCTATAGTTCTTGTGGGTCCATTTTAACTTAGGATATTCTATAACTGTGCAAATCTAAAATGCTTTATAAAATGCAAGCCTTGTCTGGGCTTTGTATGTTTTTTGTCCTGTAAAATGTTTCAATATCTATGTAGGAATAACCTTTTCACATCATGACTTTTACTTTAATTCAGCATTATCATAGGAAAACTTTTCTTTGTGATACAGAAACTCAGCTGTTGATTTGTGGCTGTCTCATAACTAACTAGTCTAAAATTTCCTTCTCAGCTCAGCATAAAATTAGTCCTAATGGATATCTACTTTAGAACACAGTTCTTTCTTTGGCTTTTTTTTTTTCTTTTCACATTTTTCTTTGCACTTTCTCCCTCCAATATTTCTCCCTGAATCATTATCAAATCACAGTATATTGTCAAGCTTCTCAGATAAAAGTGCAGAAATGGAGATTAAATGTCACTGGTTCTGTTTGCACACTCCTCTGTTTTCCTCAGAGCCCACAGTGATAGGACCTAAGTGGTTTCTGTCTGAACTGCAGGCATGCTCACTGAATGAGAACACTAGGAGAGACTGGCAGGAGGGTGTTTGAGGCAGGTCAAGGCAGCTCTGCCACAGCAGAGACTCCTGGAACAAACATGACCCTGTGCAGCACCATGTGGAAAGAGGGATGTTCTACTTGGACTGTTACCATCTGTGCTGGGTTTGAATGGGATAAAGTTAATTTTATTCATAGGATTCAGTATTAGGCTGTGTTGTGGCTGAACACCTGCCTGCCCATGGGAAGCAGTGAATGAATTTTTTGTTTTGTTTTTCTTCTATGCATGTTTTTTGCTTTGCCTATTAAACTGTCTGTATCCCAGCCCACAAATTTGCTCATTTTTATCCTTCTGATTCTCTTCCCTATCCCACCCAGTGGGGAGTGAGTGAGATGTTTTGTGGGGCTTAGTTCCCAGCTGGATTTATACCACAACATCAGATGTAGAAACTTCTCCTGCTTTTATTTCTGTGGCATTTGAACAGTAAGAAAATCCCTTCGCTGTTGCAGAGTTAAAATGATAACCAATCTAGGGAAATGTAGATCCTCTCCCAAAATGTGACATGGGTCTAGATCTTCTCCTGCACCTCAGAAGTTATCAGGACCTTTAGGCATCTTTGGCTGGAATGAGGCCCAGGGACTCAGCATTTCAAAGCAGTTGTTGTGAAATACTAAGTGTGTTGGCAGCCTGGGGAAGAGAAACGTGTGCTTCTGCCTCCCTCCCCTGCATTAATGTTTGTTATTATATCTACACTCATCCCAGCTTTATCTCCAGCTAGAACTCTCATTAATCACCACCTGGGAACACCATCTTGGAGCAGGTGTACGTGAGTTTTTTGAGGAAAAGCAGAGAGGAAGGAGGCTGTGTGTCATGTGGAGGTGTGAGTGATGATTTTGGGGTGCAGAGTGACAGACTGAAGTGAGGAAGAAGTAGAGCAAGGAGAGAAGAGGAAAGAACACTGCAAGAGCTGTTTGGGGAGATAGAGAGAATGAGAAAACACAGAGGGGAAAAAAAAGACCACCCTATTTCAAACAAATTGGGCAAAGGGGAGAAGAGTGCACTACTAACAATATCCCATTTAGACTGCTCTTTGCCACAATTGCTGACAAATTTTAGAGGAAAAATATAATTAGGACAAGACCATTTGCCTATAGCAAAGATGAGGCCAGGAGGAACCATCCCCCCAGTTTCTGGTGTAGTTCTTCCCTCCCTGTGAAGACTTTCATCTAGAACTCATTAGGAACAATTTTCTTTTTGGTCATAATTTTTGCTAAGAATGGCACAGAATGTACCCCAGGGCAGGCAGCTCTCCCATTTCCTGCAAGGTTTTACTCTGATCTCTGGTAATTGGTGGACTGCTAAAAAGGTTATTATTATTTATTATGTTTATTAGAGTCATGTCTAACAGCCAATAAATGATATGGTTTCCTGATATTAAGCACTCTACAAACACATAGTGGTAGGAGATCTTTGCCCCACAGAACTTGTGGTTCAAACAGAGACATGGGTGAGGCTAAGAGCTTTATGCAGGGGAGTGAGGAGAGTGCTGGCAGCATAGGCAGCACTGCAGCACGTGGCAGTACCTCCATGCTTTTATTTCATTGACATGATGAGAGGAATAACTGCAGAAAAGAAAATGTGGAGTATGGAAAGAAGAAAATTAAGACACATGATGTGTTGTCACGGAGTTCTAAGAGTACAAAACTGGACTATTGAGAGCTACAGATATGTCTGAAATTCAATAATGACCTGGTTTAGACTGTTCTGTAACCCACTGCTTAGTGTCTTTTAATGATGCTTCTCTACAGGTTATTTCCTTTTTCTTTTCTTCTTATTTTCTTTTTCTTTTCTTGGGGAAAAACTGTTGCTCACAATACAGAAGACATAGTCCAGCACCATGTTAGGCACAGGATGTTCAACTTATGTGCTGCAGATGAAAAACAATGCTCTTACAAAGCCATTTTTCACTGCTCAGTCATTTTGTCACTGTTTTCCAAAGAACATACAGCAATGTCACTGGAACAATACATAAGGAATGGAAAAGTCTCTAGTTTTTTACTGATCTGCAGATAAAGAATATTTTCTTCTGAATATGTAAGGAATTTTTTGTTTTCTCTAAATTGCAAACTCTGGGCACAAACTTTCCTTAAGTCAGAGATATTATCTGAGACATTGAAGGCCTGTGATATGGTCCTGCGCAACATCCTTCACTCAGTGTTGGAGGGACAGAGCTTTGACAGGTGGGCTGTTTGGTGGATGATGAACTGGTTGGGTGGTCACATCCAGAGGGTAGTGGTCAGTGGCTCACTCCCCAGATGGAGAGAGTGGTGTCCCTCAGGGGTCCACACTGGGACCAGTGCTAATTAATATCTTCATCAACGACAGACAAGGGGATTGAGTGCACCCTCAGCAAATTTGCAGACAACGTCAAGCTGAGTGGTGCTGTTGACACTCCTGAAGGACAGGATGCCATCCAGAAGGACCTGGACAAGCTTGAGAAGTGGCCCACAAGAATCTCATGGGGTTTAACAAGACCAAGGGCAAGGTGCAGCACCTGGGTTGGAGAAACCCGTTATCAGTCCAGGCTGGGGGATGGAGGGATTGGGAGCAGCCCTTCCCAGAAGGACCTGGTGGATGTGAGGCTGGACATGACCCAGCAATGTGCTCTCACAGCCCAGAAACCCCCCATGTCCTAGGCTGCAGGTGAGTGAGGAGATTCTGCCCCTCTGCTCTGCTCTGGTGAGACCTCACCTGAAGTGCTGCATCCAGCTCTGGGGTCCCCAACACAAGAGAGACTTGAATCTATTGGAACAAGTCCAGATGAGGGGCACAGAAATGATCAGAGAACAACTGTCCCATGGAGAAAAGCTAGATAGTTGGGGTTGTTCAGCCTGCAGGAGAGGAGGCTCTGGGGACACCTCGCTGCAGTCCTTCAATACTAAAGGAGGCCTACAAGAAAGACAGGGAAAAGGTTTTTGGCAGGGTGTGTTGCTGTAGGACAAGAGGCAGATTGTTTCAAACTAAAAGAGGGTAGATTTAAAGTAAATATAAGGAACAAATTTGTATGGTGAGGGTGGAGAAGCACTGAAAGAGGTGGCACAGAGAGGTGGTGCGTGTCCCATCCCTGGAAACACGTGGATGCCATTTAACTGTGGTATAGAACCAGGGGTGCAATTCCTTGCTTTATGGACAGAGAGGCTACATATATACTGATAAAGAAGGACTTGTTTTTTGGCTGAGTGGACAGATAGCATGGCACAGGTCATACCTGTCTGGATAAAGCCCTTCTCTTTCTCCTCCCAAATAGGGTGACTGTACTGAGTAACAAGAAGAGACCATGACTGATGCTAATACCAAGCTGAACGAGGAAAAACTGCCAGCTGGCACAGGAATCCTACAACATTAAAAAGTGTGGATGAGCATGGACCAGCTTTATTTCCATTTCTCTGCCATGGGTAGTCTATAGTATAGACAAAACTGAAAGAACCAACACTGTAAATTTCTTATAATGAAGCCAGACAATTTCTTTTCAGTGCAGTGCTTTTATTTCAAACTCTCTTTGGTGACTCTGCCATGACAGAATCAAATTTTTTTTTTTCAAAGGTGATGAATTTGTAACTTATTTTAGAGTTTCATTTTTGGGACCTTTGCCTGAACCAAGGCGCACAAGATGAATGGCCTTTGCTGAGAATAGTAGCTCTACAATCTGGTGCTGGAACACTTTGATCCTAGATCCTTCTCCTTTTCTTCTATTTTGATCCAAATGACAAAATCAGTCTAAATCACTTCTGTGCCTGAAGCTGCTCAGATACTTGCTGGATCAGTATGCAAGCTGTATTCTTTGACAACAGGGAATGTCAGACGAGTTTGACATGTTGTGTTTCCTTTTAGGTAAAGCTGGCAGTATCTCGGGTTTGGTGATTGTGGCAGTTTCTGTCTGATTCTTTCAGCAGATGGCTTCGATATGCTGGATCTCAGTCCTCTGCTTTGAAAGACATAATCCTTGGCTAATTTTATGATGCAGAGCAACACTGTGGGACACAAAAATTACATACCTTTTATAACAAGTGGCATTACACATTTGATGATATGATGCCAATTTTGCATTTCAGGATGTCTTAAAAAATCAGTATGTGACAAAGTTTTAATTTGAAGGGAAAACTTAGAGATAAATTATTACCTTCTCATTTTCAGATGTTTCTATGTTGAATGTTCCATACCAGTAGAGTAATGAGATTTGTGCATATATATCATCATTTTCTTTTGAGCTTCACTGTATAATTTCATTGCTCATTAAGATTTCTTATACATAGCAGTGCTTTTTTTATAATTGGGGATCATCTTTAGTTAGCCTTAGGGCCATCCTAATCAGTGTGATATCTTAAAGGTAGAATGTTTTCTAATGCTTTTAACTATTCTAATATCTACATCATCTGCAGCTAATTCTACTTGTCAGATTTTCACCATCTATATTCAGGAATCAAATGTTGACATTCAGTTGTTTTCTGGAGTGGAAGAACAGACACAAATTCTGCAAAATAGATTTAAGATTTGTTTTTCTGTACTTACAGCCTTTAATGCAAACTTTTCAGCATCTTTAATACTGTGTTAAAATGTCAAAGAAAGTTTTACAGCGAAGAGAAATTGCTGGTTTATGCTGCTGAATAATTCTTAAAGCAAAGATATAGATATGGAAATGAAAGAGAGAAGAAAACAATGTAGGAGATACAGAAACTCAGTCGTGACTTGGAACCACGAGCCAATTATTGCACTGTAATTTGGAAAACAGAGTAGGACTGTTCTATACAATGCTCATTTCGAGTCTGACAAGGAAAATTCACAATTGCTTTAATCACAAAGTCTTGAGGTACGTGTGAATCACTTGTAATGGTATTTCCTAAGTAAGAAATTGTATCTGTTTAATGCTTATGAACTTAAAAAGACCCATAATTAAAATTCAGGAGGGAGAGCGCCAGTGATATGTTTATTAGGAAAATGGTAGAAATGAAAGATCTTTGCATTTTTCAAGTAGAATGGTTAGTTTCACCTTTTATTGTAGGCACCTAGAAGAAGCATGTCACAGCATAAATCTAGGCAATGGTCCCTGCAGAAAATATCTCTTGGTGATTTGGTTTTAGACCCCAAAAGAAAGTTTCCACTCTGAAAGGCAGAAAGAAAGAAAGAAAGTACTTGACTTTCATATTATCTTCACCTAAGGAGGAAGTAGGGCATCCAGGACTGCAGATATAATTGGACAGGGATTTTGCTTGAAATGATAAATATGGGAAAATAATGGTAAAAACATTAGAGGAAAAATAATGCTTAAAACAGAAGACACATTTGTAATGTTTGTGCCCCAAAGTAAAAAATATAGGGAAAGTATTTGCCATTTATATATAAGCATTTATCTTTCATAATATTTTATTTTAGTACCTCTTTGTGAGTAAATAATCTTATTGTGACAGAATGAGAAATATTCATCCACTGCTAAATCCAATAAAATAATATTTGATTTTCTCCCAGCCCTTTATCGGCAAACTTGTTAAAATTTAGTGCAAGATTTGTGTAAGGGAGGACTTGAGAATTTAGCTTATTTCAGAGACTAATTCATTTAGTAACATGTTCATTTGCCCTTTCATCCTCTAACCAGATTCTTTGGTCCTTTATATATGAAATATATAAAATTAATTTGATTTTTACATGCATTATGTGCAAGCATCATGCAAAAATTCTGAAATTCTGTATTTCATTATTTGTTGCCCCTAAATTTTGCATGGGTATAAGAGGACCTGAAGTAAGTCAGAGCTCTGAGGTAGACTTAGAGCACACCACAAACACCAAGCAAGCTCTCCATCATCACAGATATGCTTATGGAAGCACAAGAAAGAAGTAACTTTGAAAGTTAAATTGTAAAATGATACTTCAGATCTAAGATCCTTTGGGTAAAATAGATTAGAAAATAAAGGATTTGCAATCAGATTCCTCTGTTCTTCTTTCTCAAATTGTTGGCCTCAGCCCAGTGGTTTTCAGAACCTTTCTGGGCTGTAACAAACTCCACATGAGTAGGTTGCATTTGGTTCTTGGAAGTCTTTTCACTTGTTCTCTAGAAGTTTACCAGTCTCACTCTTTGTTACAGATTTCCTGCTGCCCTCGTCAGTCTCTGCACTCCAGCTGCTTCACTCAGGCTGTTCTCAGGAAGGGCACAAATTCCCCTCAACCCAGAGAGCACCACTTCATGCAGGGAGTATCTGTCAGCTTAGGCAGGTGAGCAGCTTTCCTTCCTGCACCCCTTTTCAGCAGAGCAGTACATGTAATAAAATAGACCAGACTGCAAGAAAGGAGATTAAGGAGTAGTTCAATCCATCACCATGTCCTTCCTTAACACTGTCTCCCTAGTCAGACCTCTGAATTCCCTGCCATGGTTTCTCATATTTATTTCTTTGCTTTGCTGGAAATAAGATTTTGAATACTTGTGAGCTCAGACTTTATTTTCTGGCGAGTCAGGACAACTCATTTCATAATGGACACCAGTTTTCTTTCACTCCCTTGACCACTATCATAACAGAATATAAATTATAATGTTGATATGCCTGAGTGGAATACTTAAATATTCCTTCAACAGTGCTTCCACCTCATTCCTGCTTTGTGTTTCTGAGAGGTGCTTGGTGCAGATTGTGCTGTGTGTATGTCAAAGTGCAAATAGAGGGGACATAAAAGAATTCTTGTTGAAAAAGTGGCCACTGTGCTCATGGGTCAATGTGCAATATTCATTTGCTGAATTTTCAATTTCCAGTAAGCTGCCCAATACATCTCTGTTTCAGTGCCCATTGTATCTGTGTCATCATCTACTGTCAAACTAATAAGAGTAATTTCATTAGTCTGGACATTCAGAAAAGCAAAATTTTGTCTGAAATTAATAACTCCCACAGATTAATCAAAGGTAATTATATTAGGAGAAGTTATGTCTTCTTGTATCCTGAGTCATAAAATGAAATTCTCATTAAAATTGTATTACATTCATTACCCAGATTCCCAGAGATATACATTATATAAGAATCTCCATTTCAATCATTTTGATTCAGGGCCAGGGTTTCAGCACAAGAGTGTTAGGTCTGAGGAAATCATACAATTCCTCCACACACAACTTGGATTGTTCTGCTGTGAATAAAAGATATTGCATTCAACTTAGCAAAGGCCATTCATGGTCACTTTGCCCACTTGTCAGCTCCAACTGATTTGTGACTATAACTATCAATCCCTGTTTCAGGAGGATAATTTAGTTGCAGTTGTACCTCTCCTCTTTAGAGAAAAACTTAAAATCACTGAAGTTTTATTACAAGTTGGCTTTTTGTGCTATGAGGCAGCACAATAATTTGGGCAGAACCCAAGCTTAAAACCCATGTGATGAGCACTTTCTTTAGCATTTTTCTGAATGCACTCCCATTCTGTCCTCTAACTTTTATCACTGTTTTCTTCTGAGCTTTGAGCAGCAGCTTGCTCTTTCCATGAATCTATGTAATGCCTCACACAATGCAGCCTTGACCTTGGTTGGGACACTGCAGTGCTGTGAACAAGAAAAATGTTAATTAACTGCTATGTCCCAGCCAAAATATTTGTCCTTCAAAGGTGCATAAGGGTTTTGCTCTTCCTATTAGTTGCAATAGACTGCCAACTATGTGCTTTTGTGGTAAAAAGCTCTAGAGATATACAGTGTTAGCTTTTTTCAAGGCAAGATATCTACTAGCAAGGTTGCTCTGAGTAAGACATAAGGTTGTGCAATTTTTTTTTGAGGCCAATAATATGTTAATTACTTGGACAGAGAAAAAAACCTCCAGGAGGGGTATTCCTTTTTTAACTTTGCTCACCATCACTTAATGATGTACTTTCCTATCTTATCTCAGAAAATTCCATAGCTGCTGCTTTCTTTTGACTCACCTGTGCTCCTGCAACTTCTCCCTGAAGTCCATTTTGTTATTCGAAATATCATGATAAAGGCTAAGGAAATTGCCTGAAT
Source organism: Ploceus nigricollis (assembly GCA_013399945.1). Taxonomy (NCBI): domain Eukaryota; kingdom Metazoa; phylum Chordata; class Aves; order Passeriformes; family Ploceidae; genus Ploceus; species Ploceus nigricollis. Next base: position 299,286 of record VXBC01009142.1, on the reverse strand, counting down.
GAGAATAGTATGGAAATAACCTGTAAAAATGAATCTGGGGTTTGGAAATATCATCTGATTCCTAAAAACAGGAATTCCAGATTCCTGTTTTTGCTTAAGAACTGTCATTATCACACAGCTCTGCTGCCTTTCTGGCATCACCTCCAGGATGAAGTAAATCAAAGGACAAAATTTTTGTTATCAAAATGAATCAAAATTTTGCTAATGAAATTAATATCAGGTTAAAAATAAGGCAAAAACCCCAAAGCCAAAGCAATGTTTTGGAAAACACCAGAACCACATATTAAGTGGGATTTGTAGTGCTCTATGGAAAATGAAACCGTTCTTTGAATTTCCACTTGACCCTTTTTGACCAGATTTACAGCTTGGACCATAACTAAGCACACTCTCTATCCTTCATGAGAGGCAGATCTGGCTCTGGAGCTCTGGTTTTGGTGCATCAGATGAGGCACCTTACCTGGGAGTCCTGGCCACAAGGGTTTATCAGGGCAAAGGAGCTGCCAGAAATGTTCTTTACAACTAGAGGAAGCACAAGCCTAGAGGTAAATCACAAATAGCAAGTTTCTGAAAGAACCTGAAACCAAACAAGAACAAGCCAGCCTGTTCCTATGATACAGATAAGGAGGTTTTTATTTTCATAGAATGAATTTTGGTGGATTTTGTCTAGAGATGTAAGGAAACTTATAAAATGGATGTAGGAGGAAGGGAATGGAAGATGAGGCCATGTTGGGTGCCTGATTACATCATGGCCATCCCAGCAATAACTCTTGCAATTCCAAGGTGAGGTAGCAGAAACACTGCTCCTGGGATGGAGTTAAAGATAATTGTGTGCTTCTGACTTGGATACCCTGTGACCTGTTTCTCTGAATGCAATGAGGATATATTGTCATTTTTTCAAGTTCCCACCATGCCAGGATGCAGGGCCCTATGCACAGATGAAAGGAGACAGGAAACAAAGCACTTTTACCATAATAGCCATTCTCTTCTTGGCAGGTCACCTGCTGGAGTAACTCTTAGAGAAGAGAAATTTATGAATGACAGCTGCTTTTGTGCTCTAAGATTTCATATGGTCAATGGAATCCTGTTTTCATAGAGGTCTTCAAATGGAGCAGAAAAATTTCATTTCATTGCTTGGCACAGGACACTTGCAAAAACCTTCTTGACACAAGCACAGGGAAGGAACAGTCTTGTAAGGAGCTCCTGAGCAGCAGCAGTGGCAGCACACCCGTGACCAACCTGGCAGCTGTAATACATCCTGCAGGGAAACTTTCCAGGATGCCTCTCGTGGAACCACACAAGAACTGTACAGAATACACAAACCTACAGCCTGCAAACACCTCGGGCTGCAAAGACAGAGACCACACCAGCAGCAGCAGGTGTGAGGCCACGAGTCAGTCATGTGAACAAGTGTGTATTTCTGGACTGGCCACCAGGCAGAGTTATACAACAGAGCCCTTCTAGGGGCTGAGTTTTGTTCTTCTCATCAGCATGAGACACGCTGGTGACGAGTCTGGTCACACCTCTCTCACTTACACCCTCCTTCTTTGTGGTGACCTTGAGATCATTTCTCTCAGCTCCTCATGTGTTGGAGCTCATCCCAAGCAAATTCTGCAGAATTTGGCAAAAGTAGCTCATGCAAATTATGGCTTGATGTCAACCGGGCTTATTTTTATTCATAGGGAAGCTCAAGGAAGGTGTTGTCAAAAAAGGTGTGGACAGAAGGATCATTTCTATAAATCTGAGAAACTAAAAGTGTGACAAAACTAGATAAAAATGGAGATGACAAAACTGGGCACAAGTCAGTATTATTGCCAGAAGACCTGTGTAAAACACCAGTTGACAATAGCAGAAAATCGAGGGATAGTGAAATGGGCATCTTCCTCCTTTTTAAAGTAACTCCAGTATACCAAGACCTTGTGGGAACTATCTGTTACACTTCTAATTTGTTCCCCAAAACATTACGACGTGTCAAGAAAAGTCCTTTTCTTTATTTCACTTTTGCCACTTGAGAACAGATTAATTCTATCTAGGAGAGTAACTTCAGCTGTGTAACAGAGATGATGAAACTTACCTATGAAAACTATGTCTGCTTTAATGGAAATATATTGTCCAACACTGATCTACTCTACATTTATTTAATACTTGTATTTAACGAAAACAGCAAAGTATCTCATAGCTTTCTTTAAAGGAGAGCAGCATTTCTACTAAGGTAGGCTTATTTTTTACCCCCAAGACCATAAATCAACTTTCAGAGAGCATGGCCCCTTATGTGAGCCAGTTCAATTTTCAACCAGAAGACCATTTTACACTAAAGCAAAGGATACTTATCTGGCATATCTTAGTCTACAATCTTTCACTTCTTTTTCCCTGGCTTACACCTAGAATACATTGCTGGAAACTGCTTTAACCTTTTTGTAAAGCCCATAAACCCCAGACTTTTTGTCTAATTTAGTTTGGCAGCACTTGTTCTTCTAAGGAAACATTTGCATGAGAGTACCAAAGAAAAAATTGTAATTAAGCAAGGACTCTTCCAGCAATTTTATGTGCTAGATGGAATAATTTTCCAGTAATAAAAGCTTTATTTGCTATCTGTAGCTTGATTTAATCATGTTACTAAAAGGACGATGTAATCCAGACAGCCTTATGTTCACTCTCAAGCATCTAGTCTGTAACACTATGAACTTTTCGGGCTTTGTAGCTTTAAAAAAAATGCATGCTATTACATATGAATTAGTTATTGTCGATTTTTTTTAGCCTAATCATCAGTTTGCTATTTACTCTCCTTCCATTTCATTGGTTGATGAGCAAATAGAATTTTTTCTAAAACTCATTTCATTTCCAGAATTTTTTTGTTGTTGACAATTTCATGCTGCTGCCTAAATCAAAATAATTTTCTCTGATAGAGCATTATGATAATTATTAGCAGTAATTGTCAACTGCAACTATAATTATTATTTTCTTGCTTAGTTGCCAGGAAAGCAGAAATCTCCAGAATGAGCATTTTACCAAAATACAGCTTTGGCTTAGTGGAAGAATTAATTAAAGAATTAGGATATTAAAAAAATATGTTTGTCATCTGTTTTCTACATTGGATTAAAAAGCATGGGTTAATATGTTCCCATCTGAAAAAATTTAGGCATTTTTGCAAATCAAGTATGGTCCTAATTCTAATTTTATCATCTTTTAATTATGTTGAAATAATTCAAGTTCACAAAAAATGTGTTTGCTGTTTTTCCTGATATTTTGAAAACCCCTGACAAGTAATTGATGCGGTTGAGAGGAGCACAGTGCACACTACAGTAGCACACCGTGTCCTCAGCCCATGTTCTGCCTTGTTGATCCTGATTCCTCACCACAAGTGGCTCCAGGAGTACATTAAGTGACCTGACCAGCTCCTGACATTCAGGCTCTGCCCTTTCCTGCTCTCCCCAGCAGTGAGTGAGGTGCCTCTTTGAGAAGTCCTTGTTCATTGTTTCAGTGCTTGTGTTCTGTGTGCTTGTGTTAGTGATGGCGTGGATGTGGCAGCTCCAGCAAAAGCAGGAGTGAGATTTGGGAGGGTTGTTTCTCAAGACCATTGTCCCTACACAGTCATTTAGGCATGAAGCTAATCCCATGTAACTCCCTGAGTACTGCTGGGCTGTGTTGGGTGCTGGGACCAGTTGTGAGTCCACACACCAGTTGTGTTTATCCTGTCTGGTGCAGTGAAATATAAGTTTGACCAAGAGCCCTCAGTGATGTGTCCCTCCTGACAAGCCAGGTGGCATCCTTGGTGGCACTAGCCAACAGGCTGTCAATAACAGTGTGTCAGCACTGCAGTACAGACTAAATCATCTGAAAGAAGTGCTCAAAAATCAAATGTTATTTGGTTTGTTAGGATGTTAATGCAGAGAGAGGAGAGTAGCCTTGATATTGCCAGTGTGGAAAGGGTTAAACTGATAAAATTCTCATATTATCAGCTGTCCTCAGTGTCAAAGACCATTTTGAGAATTTTGCCAGCTGTGGATGATTTGCTGCCCACACTTTTTATATTGATTGGCATTAGTTTTATCTCTTATTGATCAGGGCCACCTGTTTCTATCCTATGCCTGGTGGCTCTGGATATCATGCAAGTGTTAAGTGTCTGTTGTGTGAGAGCTGAATTATCCCTAGTCCATTTATTTTCCATTTTAATTTTTAACAGCCACAGATAGCTCTCTGCCATGCTGTACAAGAGTAATGCTCTTGCTTGATTTTGTTATTTCTTTGTTGTTATGTTTTCCCTTTGTTCCAAAATGAGGTTATTTAAAATATTTTAATTAAATTATGTCTTCTAAATTCATATAAATGGCATCTTTATGCTTGGTGACATTAATAAGACCATAACAGACCTAAGAAATTGTGAGAAAACAAATCTAGACAGAGGTTTCTTTGTCCTGTTTCAGGGGCTAAAGTATTCTGATGAGGTTGAGCTAAGGAAGCTGAATTTGAAAACTTTGCAACAGTTTGCCTTGACCAAGATCTTTCCGTGACTCCTCCTAAATTTCTGTAGTTGCATCAGGGTAGAATTTAGAGATTTATGTGGAATAGAGTACAATTTGTGTCATGAGAAAGCAAGAGTTTACAACATCCCTTCCTACAAGAAGAAAAGGTGTGAAGGTCATGGTGATGATATGACTGTCTGCACTACCGAGCAGTCACTGCCCATTGCAAAAACCCATGCAGTTAAATAATTTTCCCCAGATGCTTCTCATGGATGTTGCAGTGCATGTGATCCATGCAGCAGAGTAAGAGGCAGAGGAGCCAGCCCTCAGTCTTGCTTATCAGGGCTGACCAGCTAAATTCCTCCAGGGAGCTTCATCTGGTCAGCTCCCGTGCCCAAGGACCCAAGTCAGAACCTGAGATTTCACAGTGCAGGGTGAACCAGGCTGCTTCCAGAATGACACCATTTCCTCATTAAGAAAATGACAGATGATATAGGATCTTCACCATAGCAGCAGCAGGTAGTTACAGAAATGAAATGAGATCAATGTGACTTGGTACCCTTTTCATACGTTCAGCTTTAATTAAGTTAGTGGCACAACTCATGTTACTAAAGAAGAGTAAGGAAAAGATTAATAGAAGCAATATCTAGATCACAGGCAATTATAATGGCTCCAGTCGTCTAATTAAGAAATTCAGCTCTTGAAGTGGCTTTGTTTTTTATATGCCAGCCACATGGTTTTATAATTGAAACACCCACAGTGCATAAAACTCTTGTGAAGAGCATGTGGATACACAGCTGTTTTGGAAATCACAATAAATAAATAGGTGTCTTAATTCTTTCTACCTGTAAATCTGCAAAGAGGTCAGAGCTGCAGTGACAATTTATAGAACAACAGGGAATATATCTGAAATTAGTAAGAGTGAGAGTCCATTTTCTTCTGCTTAGGAAAAAGTCATAGAAACTTGGCAGTCAATATATTTTTTTACTGTGCTGAGTAAACAGTAAAAAGAAAATGTAATTTGCTCACAGGCTATTTCGTTGTGGAGAAAATTGTAGGAATCTTTTTATTAACTTATAAATATATGTGCATATATAGGACAATTTAAAGACTGGATTTCAAATACTGATGGATGTGGAAATGCCATATATATTACAATGAAATGAATAAATTTTGGAGAGGATGAAAAGTTAACTTACACATTTCCAATAGTTGCAGCCCAACTTTTAATATAAATACAGGAATAATGAGAAAGGACATTAGGTAGTTGGTGCTAAGGGAGACAGGTTGCAAATGTTAAAGGTATTATCATCTTTAAGGAGAGAAGTGTCTTTCACCCAGACCCAGGTTTATGCCCTGTGTTGATGTTTCTGCAAAGTGATGGAGATTTCATACGTTTAGAAGTCCCTGTTCCCAGATATTGCTGGAAAGCACTGTCCTCTCAACCTAGATCCATTTTATGGGGCTTTTGCTGGTTCATGGGATGTTTTGAAAAAGTTCCATGGTATCCTGGGTCATTGGTATTCCTTGTCTCCTGAAAGTCATGTGCAAAACCTAAGCTTTTGATAAGCTAATAATGGACATTGAATTGTGTTCACAACATTTCAGTATAGGAGTTTCACTTTGGGGCTTGGAGAAAAGTATGCACAGGATGAACAGGGAAGATGTGGGGCTCTCCTTGGGCAAAATAAAGTCTAATAGTAGAGGAATCAATGCTGGTTCATCTAGAGGAGTTGTCTGAACAGGTTCATCACTACTGGTAGATAGTTCCTTGTCAGTAGTGCCTCAGCTGCCAAGTACCTTCTCCAGCTGTAACACTGCACAGAACTCTTGTGCCTCACTGGTGGCCTCCTTGTGTGAAATCACAGAGCTACCAAATGCTGAATATCAGTCCCAAGTGTAAGACTGTGAGGACAGCAGGAGGGCCAAATCTTCTGATGTCAAATATTGCAGCACCTGCCTTTCAGGGCGGCCAGTCATGGGAACATTCAGCATTCAGGTGAGGCATATTAGGAGAACCACACATTTCCTGGGAAGACTCAGATAACTAATGGGAGAAGGAATTGCTGTCCTCTTTCCTCATCCAGTAACTCAAGAGCTGGGGAGGACATTTAGCAAAAGTGAGATTTGACTCCACCTGAAGGGACTTGGACACACACTCTCCATGATGTAAAGCAGACGCCTATACAGGACAATTAAATTGTACAACACAAAACAGGGTAAATTTAGGACTGGACAGGAGATCATAGCTCAGAATTTGTGAAAAAATGGCTATTCTATAGAGGGATAAATATTATTGTTTTCTGTCCTACCTGCTGCTAAAATGTCTCAACTTTTTTTCTACTTGAAGGCATGATCTGAGTATAGTGAACCTAGACATTCCTTCTTTTTTCTACTTTCAAAACCACTGTCCCAGTTTCCATCCACCATAAATATAAATAACTTGGTTAGGAAAGGTGGCAAGGATGAGGAGAGGAGCTTATTATCCTCTTCCCCACTAGCAATTTTCAATACCAGCTGCCACGGTGACATTGACACAGTGGGATCAAATATGATGAACCACAAGGTGCCACTTTAACTGTCACTTCAAATTCCTGGAGTCTTCATATATTTAGTCATGTTTATTTATAAGATAAATTTCCTGTTTCTATATTGGCACTGATTTTAAACTGTCTGAAACTGAACATTTGCCTGTCGGAATGTGTCTCTCTCTTACTAAGTATGTATCATGGTGAATATCATATTCATAACCCAGAAAATTATTCTTTCCAGTCTATGGAACTAAACATCTATTGTAGTCTCATTTACTCTCCAGCCCAATCAACACCCCATCTTTTTTTCCCCTTTCAATCTAGCAAATATTCCTTCATGTTGCTGTGAGCTAATTTTGAGATTTCCTTGAGTGATTTTCAAATCACCTGACCATCTGTTTCAAATTTAAGCATCCCCAGTTGCAGTCAATCTAAATATGGGAGTTATGTTGTAAATTACATTCAGAGCTACCCTTTAAATTATCTGGAGTTCTGTTTGTTGATATTAACTGTTCCATGCGTAGGGCTATAATTGACTTTAAAACTTGTAAGCACTTTATTATCTAGAAGAAAGAACTCAGTGTTGAAATAATGTTGATGAAATGAACAAACAAATCAATGCCTGAAGGAGACTCCCAAACAGAGCAAGTTCAGAGGGATCAGTTAATAGTGGCTCACTTGGAATGGGTGGGATTAGTACCTGTGAAAATCCTGCTAGAGCTGCATCCCAGGGTAGATGACAACAAATGATTTCCATCAGTTCAAAAGAAGGAATTCATCTTAAGCTGGGGTTTGTGAGTAGGTTGGTTTGTGTTAGGCATGCTATATGTGAATTAGGATTGGTGCCTAGATCAGATGATCGTGTGTCTCTTCCAGAACTTCCTGTCTCAGAAATTGTAGACCTAGGACACTGAGGCCCTCAATTATCAGAAGCTGTTTTTTTCTAATGAATATTGAGGTTTTTTCATGCAAAATGCGTAAATTAATCTTGGATTTTAATTATCAAATTTAAACACAACAAAAGTCAGAGCAGGTGTTCCTTCTTCCACAGAAGGGCAATGTGTGCATTGACTGGGTCACAGAAAGTAGGAGAAAGAGACAGAAATTTTCACTGCAGAAGAAACTTTTGCAAGCAAATTTGCTCTGCTGACTCAATAGTCCTCTGTCAGGAGAATGAAGACACATCTCCACAGCTGTTAATATGGGGCCTTACACCAAATCTAAAATTTACTTCCTATCGCTAAAAGAGAACATCAGATCTATGTAAGGCTACTGCTGAATGTCCCTTGGCTACAGAGAGGACTTAGCTAATGAAGTGTCAGACCAATGCAGGGCAATTTCAAAATTATTTTTATTTTTCCTTGAAGACTGAGTTCTGCTGCATAGAACTGTTTGTGTGGAGGACTGATGAATAATAGCTGCACTCATGGATCCATAGAAAAGTCAAGAAAAACTCCAAGAATAGTCAAGTCAGCAGAGGGAGATGTGATGAGTGGATTTACTCTGTAACCACAATTAAGAAAATACAGCTGGGTGAGGTGCTCATCAAAACCAGAAATTACTTTCTCTAACAGTTTAGATTATGGTTTTAAGATTAATGAAATAGCAGAGTCATAAAATAGCTTAGGTTGGAAGGAGAGATCATCTTCTTCCAACACCCCTGCTATGGGCAGGAACATTTTCCTCTAGACCAGGGCCCCTGTCCAGCCTGGCCTTGAACACTTCCAGGGACGGGGCAACCACAACTGTACTGGGCAACATGTTCCAGTGCCTCACCACCCTCACAGTAAAGAATTTCTTCCTAATAGCTAATCTAAACCTACTCTTCCAGTTTGAAGCCACTCCCCCTTGTCCTGTCACCACTTGTGAAAAGTCCCTCTCCAGCTCTCCTGTAACTCCTCTGGGTACTGGAAGATGCTCTGCGGTCACCCTGGAGCCTTCTCTTCTCAAGGCCAAACAATTCTCTCAGCCTGTCTTCACAGGAGAGGCATTCCAGCCCTCTCTTTATCTTTGTGATCTCCTCTGGACTCATCCCAACAGGTCCATGTTCTTCCTTTGTTGTGGACCCCAGAGCTGGATGCAGCAGTCCAGGTGGGGGTCTCACCAGAGACGAGGAGAAGGAGAGAATCCCCTCCCTCACTTGCTGCCCACGGGGCTTTGGATGCAGCCCAGGACAGGTTTGGCTTTCTGGGCTGCAAGGGCACCTTGCTGGGACATGATGAGCTTCTTATCCATCAGCAGCCTCAAGTCTTTCTCCTCAGGGCAGTTCTCAATCCCTTCATCCCCCAGCCTGTATTTTTGCTTGGGATTGTCCCAACCCAGGTGTAGGACCTTGTTATTTCTAGTAGAGAAGAAGGAACCTTTAGACAGACAGCTGGATAGACAGAGACACAGATCAAGAAATTGTGATCCTTGGGAAAGGGAGCAAAAAAATTTAGATTAGTTTTATTTTTTATAAAATGTCCCTTAGCAAGAATTGTATTTTTTGATGTTTTTCATTTGTTAATAGTAATACCAGCGAGCAAGATATTCCAGGGGTTCATGGATGGATGGAGATTTCAATACACTCTGCATGGGCTGAATGAAGCAGAACAGAAATTGGCAAAATAGGGTTATTATCTTTGTTATTTAATATTCATAATAGAGTGATACTCAGTCTAACCAAGTTTATACTGCAGCAGTTTTTCTGCTTAGTCTTTTTCAGCAAATTTAAGCTCTGCAGTCCTGATCTTATTGTCTAAACAAGGCACTGAAAAGTCTGATTTAAAGAAAGTTTAAGGCAAGAAATGAAGACTAAATAAAGTACACAACTTCAGCCAGTCTGGGTTTCATTCTGAAGCTTTCCAGGTGTGAGAACACAGAAAAATCATCACATGAATGAACATAATTTTGACATTGGTGGGAGGACACTGACAGTAAGTTTGAAACCAGTCTTCCAAGGATCTTAGAGAGGAGCAGAAGGAGACAAATATGCAGGAAATATTTTTGGGAATTCTCCACTTTTCTAAAGCAAGAGAAGGTGACACATTGTGGGAGTTGGTTACGTGCCAGAGGAGAATGGTTCTGATCTGTAGGACATCCAGTATCTGCTTTGAGTAGCTGCCCTGGATGTACCTATGCCTGGGATGCCAAGTTAGTTTTAACAGCTAAAACTGCTTTAAATATCCCATAAAGGGATTATTATTAAGGGGAAGTTTACACTTCCATGTAAACTGTCATGCAAGGAGTATAATTTCAGGTTTTTTTAATATTTAGGAACTTAAAGGGAAACAGAGGCTTGTACAGGTCATTGGAGAGCAAGTCCAAGCCAACAATCTCTGTTACTTTTTCTCTAATCCCATTGCTTAAAGACCTCCTCCAAAATAATAAAATTTTCTAGAGCAAGGATTTTTACGATATGTCTTCATTAGACACCTTCCTAATTACAGCTGCTTGACCCTATTGATGCTTCCTGACAAATTAATGTATAATTTTTACAAGTGGCATAGCCTTGATTCCAGCATATTTCTGAAGACACTTCTGTTCTGAAAACAGTTTCAGAGTTGAGTTACAGTTTAGAGGAGGAATGTTCTGCAGCAAGAAAAACAGCAACTTCAAAGTAATGTTTTGTTTATATTCAGTCCTTTCTTCATGAGATTCACTTGAGCTTGTTTAACCTTCATGTAGATTCAGTTTCAAAGAACAATATTAGCTTCAAAATTAGAGCAAATTCAAAAGGGTAGTGGAGGGTGGGAGACGAGATCTGGGCTGAGGAAAAGAGTTTTGCCTTCCTGACTTTTTAACTCAGTAAATTGAACATCTTCTATTGGTTTTGTCATCATTCAAATGAAATGGGAGCTGCTGAGTTTATATTTCAGTGAAGGACTAAACCACGCAGCTTTTATGCTTAAAAAATGTTTCTGCTCTACTTTGAAGCACTTGTTGCTTTTTATTTTCCCATAGGAGAACAGATAAAACACTTGGTGCTGACATTCCATGTGTGCATTCTCTGTTTTGAATGTCTGCCATTCCATTTTGATGATCCATAATATTTTAAGCATACATAGACCTTTCTTTCTAGACTAGACTTCTTTCTATATAGTACACTCAATTGTCTCATTTTTTTTTAACTTTATGCAAGAGCTGTTCCATATGAGAAGTTGTTTTGGGAAATTCTTAAGGACACATAGAGCTGTCAGAGTGACATTTTCTCATCTTAATTGTAATGTTTTCTAGACTTTTTTTTTTTTTTGGCATTCATGTTCATTGCATAAAATTTGACAGCCAGGATAGACTGAGGTCAGAATACAGTTGCTAAGATTAATGGATCTGCAATCAATCTCCATTAAAAGAAAATGGAACTATTTTCTGGTATTCTCGCCTGCTGCAGATTTTATTAATTTGGTTCTTTCTTGTGAAATTTAGCCTGAGGTGTAAGGACACTGCTGGCTACTCTCCCAAGTAGGTGTGGTTTTGTTAACACTGCCTCCCATCCTTGGGCTGGAGTATATCTCTGTCAAGGATGAAGTTTTCCTTAGTAACAGTGCTTGAGGAGTTCCACCATCCCCTACAATGAATACGCATTTGTTTCCACCAGCATGTCTTGCATACCAGTAAGGCCAAATGAGCTGTCACCTCCAATATCCATTAAAGGAGTGCTCCTTTTGACCACTGTTTTTTTATAGGTAGTTCTAAAAGCTTTACAGCTTTGGCTACTTGAAATTGAAATAGCAACAAAAATATTCTCAGAAATTAAAATGAGAAATTAGGTTTTTTAAGACCTACTAGTATGCCCAGTTTTTATTTTATGATGAGAATGTTCTTCTTTTTTTTATTTCATCTATGAAATTGGCTTTGATAGTGAGTCAGCTTTTGATANATATATTTGGTTCTCACATTGCAAATTCAGAGGAACACACGTTTGTTATTAATGTTGATAATGAGATAATAAGCTGTCACCGGGGATTGTGATGAGCAGCATCAAGGCAGGTCTATTGCTAGCATCCACAGTGGAATTTCTGCCAAGNTCATTCAAAACCAGGAACTTTCAAATTAAAAAATAAAACATGTTGGGATAAAAATAAAAGTTGATTTTCTTTGGAAACTCACACTTATTATTAGACAGCTTGAAAGGGAAAAAATAANTCAAAGATAAATATTTACTTTAAGAGCCTAACAATTTCTGGGTAAAGGAGTAATGGTCTAAAAAGAAATCACCATTTTTCCTGTCCTTATCAGTTTGTAGTTGTTCACATAAAAACTAAGACCATGTATTAAAACATTGCAGCATGGAGCACACCAAACTTAAATCATTCCTTAAAGGTGCAAGAGGGATTTCAGGAATGAGGAAAAGGGTGTGCATAGGGTCAAACGACTTACCCAGAGGCACACAGGAGCTCTCTGTCACAGCCCTCCACCAGCCTGGTTCTGCATGCCAATTGTGTCCTTCCCTCACAGTGCTTTGAGTCTGCATTTACACCAGCCATTACACATTCAAATAAATGCAGTGTGAAGTCATATATA